>JAHDVE020003611.1:0-159931 GCA_022606495.2 Halesus radiatus | reverse complement strand
TTTACAATATTATGTGTGCCCTTTAATATAATATAAGATGATAGATCGGGGATAATAGCGGAGGTCGCAAGGACCTCTAAAGGTCGAATCCAGAAGGTTTTAAAACGGTTTTTTCGGATGTGGAAATACTATTATTTTTTCGTTGTTGTTAAGACAAAGATTCCTGATTGACTCTTCAAAATATTTTTTTTACCATTGTATAGACTAGTAGGTAGTAAGGGTCGCAATATATTGAATTATATAAAATAGTCCTACAAATAGAATGGCAATAAAAGAAAGACATTTAATAAAGTGGAAATATTTTTTTTCATTACTCTAGCACTACGAAACTACTCAATTTCTCTTCGCAAATTTGTTGTACGCATTAAAATTATTCCACGTTCGAATTTTACAGTCGTTTTAGGGAAACAAACCAAAACCACATGACTAGATTATATCATTTTTTTTTTAAATTATTAATTTTGGTATGTGAATTTGATTTTGTTTTATTTTGATTTAACATCTGATAAACGGGTATTTTGATACGTAAATTTCAGAAATACAAAATAAAACGCCATTCCATGTCATTACCGTCCTTGCCAGGCGTTAAATAATAATAAAAAAAACGTTTCAATATAAAGTTAATAATAATAATACTTGGATTACTTAGATGACTTGTAAAGGGCAGTTTTTATGAAAAATCACCTCAAGGGCGTTGTACAAATACTACTTGGTAGGGTTTATCTTATTATGTACAAACAGATACAGAAACATACTTATCTGGTAGGTAACTCTGGATTAAAACGTTAAATTACAAAGTTTTCGCTTGAGATGATATAGTTTTACAAATGATTTCAGTTACTATTTAAATCATATTTGTCAATGATATTATATTTATTAGATAATTATTATTGGCTAAATAAGAGTAGGTATTTATTTGAAATATTATTTTATTTGTTATTTGCGATAACAATTATTTACAGTGTTATGGTGGAGGAGAAATAACCTGACAAAATCCACTTCGGTCGCCAGAGTTACGGTGGGGAAAAGGGGAAGAAGGACTAGGCAGTGTAAGGAAGGAGGAGAGGATGGGGCCCCAAGTTGGCCGCCAGTGTTACGGTTGGGCAAATAAAGGGGGAAGAAGAGGGTTGGTGAAAAGAAGGCAGTACAAACTCACCTCGAGGCCAGAAGCAGGACTGATCCCAAGTCCCACCGTGGTTAGCTCAGCTGGTGAAACATTGCATTTCTCATCTCAAAGTCAATGGGTCGGCCGCAACCTTATGATCGGAATAGGTAACTAGCTGTTCGAATGAAGAGATGTGTACTTTCTATTCAGGGTTTATTTATAACAAAGCATGGGCAGGTAAATTACATACGGGATTCACCACAAAGGGTGGTACCTAATCTGTTCCTGACAAATCTCTCTCTGATGGTTCTCCAACCGGACGTGTTTTTCGAAAAGGCACAGCTATAAACAGCACATAATGAGAGGGGAATATAGTAGCAGTTTACATAAGTATATGGCAATCGGGTGACGCCGACGGCATGTCCGGATCCAACGCGGACAGCTTTCGCTGGCTCACAGTTAGGCAATGCACTCCAACACTGATTTTATCAATTAGAATTAAGCAAATACCAGGCGTTTACAAGGTACCGATGTAATAACGGGCTGCTACGTGCCCAAGGCACACACGCAGCTGATGGATCGGTGTCTGGATTAGGAAATCCAATGACGAGCGTTCGCGTGCCCCAAGGCACCTGAACGTGCTTGACAACTCCGTGTCTGAATTAGGAATGATGCAATGGCGGGTCCGCTTAGCAGGTCCACGCCGTCCAGCCGCCGTAAATTATCCCGTGCGCTGTCTCATTGGTTGATAATCGATAATAAATAATAATAATTGACGTCCGGCGAGACGTGCTGCTATTGGTTGAAGCGTAACGTTTTGCAACGAGTGGCTAGAAGTATTTTACAACGACTAGAATCTCTTATTTAATTGTGTTACGTGACAACAGTTACACATACGTATAGTTATTTATAATTTCGCGGACTAGGAAAAGTTTTAATTTTTTCTGTTAATTACTTTAGGTAAGTACTAACGGCTAGCTTCGCTATGTTAATTAGGTATGCAACTGAAGTTGTCTAAGAATATGATTTCGAATAATCTCCTTTCGAAAGTACTAATTTCAGAACACCGTTTGTTAAAGTAAAAAGCACGCATTGGACCATTGTGCTTTTTCAAGTTTATTTTATTTTTCCTATGAGCCATCTTATTGTTATCCTTTTAAACCTTTTTTTATCGCAGCCCCCTAAATTTTTTTATACTTTTAAATATCAATGTGTAAATATTTTTGTGTTGAACTATGAAAATGAAGTAAAAATATATGTGTGAAATACCAAATTAAAAAATATATATAGTTCATCATTTAAACTTCGAGAAAGGGTAAACATTTAAAGGGGTTAAATATTTCTTCATCGTACTTTGCTAGGGCAATTAGAATGGGTGACCTCCGTGGTAGAGCAACAAGCTCCATAACTCCAAACCAGTAGGTCACGGTTCGAAACCTACCGTTAGCGATAAAATGGATTTAAAATATAATATAATATTATATTTAGGTGATTTTATACATCACTTATTAAAACAATTCTTATAATACACATTGTTTTCGAAATTAGAAAAAGTGTTATTAGTCAAAAAAATATTCTTATTAATCATTTTTTTTATATAGTTCTCTTAAATTTATTTTCACAATAATATCTATTTTTATAATATGATTATTATAAATTTTGATAGTAATAATAATAATTATTTTAAGTTTTATGCCTTGGTATTTTCTTAAGTTTATTTAATTTAATAATAAAAATAGTTTTTTTTATCTTTTGGCAAAAAAAAATATTTTTAATTAATTTGTTTAATTATTTTTACATTTTTATCTACTTTCATCACTTATTGTTAAAAAAAATTATATTTGTAATTTATTTTATTTCCTTATTATTTTTAGTATATTGTTTACCTTGATGAGGGGAGCTTTGCTTCGGAAACATGTAGATATTTATATATTAAAAACAGTGGTTCAAACAAAGTAATTCGTTTTGCTTTATTAATAACTATAAATAAATGACAGAAGATAAATAAATATTAACTTGCAGATTCAGATTCCGAAAAGATGCAACATTGACAATTTTCTTTGCCCGATACTGAGTTGCGTAAAAATAAGGTGAGACAATTGAAATTGCAGTTGTCTTGATAACAGCGTTTTCTTGCCAAATTTAGTGAAAAATTCAATTGAACAGATGTTTAACCATTTCCACTCGTAAGTCTACCCTGAGACCCCTTACAAACCCAACCCATAACTCGCAAGTCTACGTCAGTGGTATTGTTCACACCGTTCATTAAAACGCGACATTTACCTAAATTGGATGATGATATCGGATGCTGAATCACATATAGAAGAAGAAATCTACTACTTTTTTAAATGAAAGGAGAAATTATCTTACTTGTGGTTCCTGAGTTATTAAGTTATTTAATAATTTTCGTTGTTTAATACTCAATTAATACAGGATTCATTATTTTATTCATCAATTTAATTATTAATTAAGTATTAACTAATTAATTCAATTATTAATTAAGTATTAACTAATAAATTCAATTATTACTTAAGTATTAACTAATTAATTCAATTATTAATTAAGTATTAACTAATAAATTCAATTATTACTTAAGTATTACCTAATTAATTCAATTCTTAATTAAGTATTAACTAATAAATTCAATTATTACTTAAGTATTAACTAATTAATTCAATTCTTAATTAAGTATATGTAATTATTTTATTTATTAATTAAGCATTTAAGATTTTTTTTAAATATAAAGTAAGTATTAATGCATTAATATAATAATAATTAATTACTTTTATCAATTTAATTAATTAATTTCATAATTATTTATTAATTTTATTGATTAATTTAATAATTATTTATTAATTTTATTGATTAATTTAATAATTATTTATTAATTAATTCTATTCATAAAATTATTCATTATTTATTAATTCTCTTAACGTATTTATTAATTATGTGTTAATTTTATTAATTAATTTATTTACTTAATTATATTAGTCATTACTTTTTTGTTTCGTAATTTGTTAAATGTATAAGAGATCTGTTTTCAAAATACATAGTGAACATTTTCGAATTGTAATTGGGTTATCTCATTATATAATCACAAGCGATGTCAGTCGATCGCCACAATTTTTAGTCACAACTAGTTGCTCATAGAAAAAAAAGTATGGTGGCCACTGCTGATCAACAAATGCCGTTTCTGAATATATACGTTTTTTTTTTAAATATAATTATAGATTGATTTAGAAATCGTTATATTTTAAATTGAATAAAACGCCATGTTTGGTTGACGTCATAGGATAATTGGATAGGCGGCGGTTTTTTGGAAATAAATTCATTTACCTATTCACCCCATGTATCGTATCGAGAAACAATCGAATCCGGAAAACAGAAGCGAGAGGAGGTTGGGCTGAGCGCAGTGGAAACTCGATCGTTCAGGCGGATTTGTGGAAAATAGAAAGTTCGTTCAACCTTAAAAGCTACTTCCACTTCACAGCAGTGGAATCTGCAAGGTAACCACTATCCATCACAAGTACCCCAGTAACTCGTGTTTAAAGCGATTTTATTTTCTGGATTTGTTGAAAGAAATTGCCACTTTGCCCGTATTTATGCTATTATGTGGAAAAATGAATAAAAAGTGTTTATTTATAGTTTTTAATATTAATAATAAATATCGCTATTCAATTAAAAAAAAACTGTTTCGCCTTCGGAAAACATAACAAGACTGTCTTAGACTGCCTTAATGCCTTCGGATTTTTTTAAATTTATTAAAAAAGCGTGCAATACATTCCCATGCATTGATAATGCCTTTGTAAGGCGAAACAGCTGTCCAGCGTAATAATAATTACCTAGCGGAACTTTTGTTATGAATAAACCTTTATTTTTATTTTTAAAAAAATAATAGTATTTGTTAATATTCATTCATGTGATTAATATTTACGTAGGTATCCGAGACACTATCTAAAGTTTACAAATAAATTCGGATAGAATATTTTAGTCTTAATAAAAAGGTACCAGCTAAAAATATATGGAAATTGACTGAAAATGATATTGACAGTTCTTATGAATAATAGTATTATACCGATAAAAATGACGGAACGGATTGTGGTAGCTGTAACTCATTTCTTTAGAGCGCAAGTTCCCTGATAGACCATGAGGTCCTGGGTTCTACTCCCAATTGCTACCTTTATCTTTTTCTTGTCTTAGTTTTTTTGGTTTCATTTTGAAAGTTGTTAATATCATCTTAAATTATTAAAAATAAATGAAAAAGGTATTATTAAATTAATATTTTTTTAATTAATGTGGAGTTCTTCAAATGAAACATGAACACAATAAAAAACTATTGATTTGAATCTATTTTCTATCTAAACTAGATAGAAAAAATCTGTTCTTGTGAGAGACCTATTTCTGTTTTTTAAAGTTTAAAAAAAAATGTTTTGTTTTTTTGGTCATAAATTTTTTAATAATTTCTAGATATTTTGTTTTGAAGAGTTTTACCCACTGTGTGCATTTGTTACTTAATTTTGTTTATTTGCTACTAAGTTTAAACATTCAAATATTAATACATATTTTTAAATCTGCGCCTTATAAACTTTAGAAAAAAAAAATTATCTCAAACTAATTTACCACATAAAATAATAGCGCCCCCTTCATAATAATAATAATATTCGGATGATTTTTATAGCGCCGTTTTTGTGAAAAATCACCTCAAGGGCGCTGTACAAATCTTACTTCCTATTCTTCCATTATTCCTATATTAAATCTATGACATTTTTTTTGACACTCTTTTATTACACATTATTTATAGACCATATAAAGAGATGCAGTTAGATTATCAAAATTAAATACGGCTTGGTCTAAGTTTTCATACATGTTTAATTGAAAAAAAAAGAAGCTAACTGTATTTATTCCTTACGATATATTGCAAGGCGCTAATACAAATGATAGGAGTTATGTGAAGTTGGGCGGCGGGTGAGGACGGGGGCCGGGGTACTGATCCTTTCATCCAATCTTCTTTGTCTTTGTTGGTGAGACGGGACGCTTGGTGTTGGTCTGCCCGTACGCCAGGTGGCGCTCGTCGGCCGGCTTCAGGATCTGGAAAGAGCACATCAGTGTGTCGTATATTTCTCGCCCCAGCCGGTGGTATCCTTGTCGGGGTCGGACCACAGCAGGTCGCAGAGCAGCCTTATCGTGCACGTCCGTGGGCCGTATGATGCACCGGATACATAACTTAATTTTGGATTTGAAGCCAAAATAATAATCCAAACTGAATGATATATTTTTTTAATTAAAGTTGTAGTAAATATATAGTACGTATGAGAAGTATTTTATTAATTTTGGTTTTAAATTATGAATCATGGCCATGAAAACAATTATAATTTTAGAGGCAACTTAGAATTTTTTTTTCGGGTTTACTGTATTTTTTTTAAATTACCATGTTTGCTATGTAAACATGATTACGCAAATAAAAATAAAACAAAACATTTAAAAAAGAAAACTTTTATCGAGAGGATATATTAAATTGTGTACGGCAAATTTGTATTCTAACATAAAGTGGTCGTTTTTAATTTAATTTAAAGTCCACCATAATGCATATTTTAATGTTTAAAAAAAATATTATTTTCCATTTCATTGCATTTTCAAAGTAGACGGATAAAACTTTTTTTTACATCACCGTTAGCCCCAAATAAAATCGCGAAAAATCAATTCCTTTAATGGCCTATATTTCATAATGTAAAACAAAAATAAATTAATTACATCTAATCTGTACTAGATATTTACTATACTGTTTGATAAAAAAAAGCATTGAGTTTAGGCGAGTATTTTGTTCTCAAATCTAAAATTAGGTTTTGTATGAAATATGCCGCGCAGACGTTCCTCTTAACCACGTTTCCTTGTTATTTTGACTCCTCCCACCGTCATGATTCAGTCGGAAAATAATTAAAATTCCCTATTCTGTAAAGTACTTACATTTATAATGTGTTTTCCCCGCATTTAAATGACAATTTCTTCATAATTTGTTTATTTAAATGTATTTCTATATTTAATCATTGTAGAAAATATTATTAGAGTATTTCTATATACTTATCTTTCCTTAATTGTAACTTTTTTTTCTTCTATTTATCTTCTTTGTATTTGTTTTCACTATACAGCTTCACTATACCTTTAAAATACGAATTATTTATATACTTTTGTAAATTTTTAAATTGTTATTCACGTTATTGTAGAATTGACTTTCCTTAGATGCAACGTTTTATATTTTTCTTTTGTATGTATATTTGTTTTCACTATACAGTCTTCTTTTATATTATCGACCACTCATTTCCTAAGTACAAGTAACAGCTTACATTAGGAAAGAATATGTATTGTTGAAAATCGTATATTCCAGAAATGTGTTGTTCGTGTAGAATGTGTAACAAACTAATACTACCTAATAACGTTAATAAAATAATTGTGATGATAGAATAAATCGACGCGTTTTATTAGATAAATTACATTACACCATCAAAGTGAAATAATAGATATCTGAGACACCATCATGAAAAGGATGAAAAAATTATCAAACGAACCGTACAAATAATATCCGACACAGATTGTACAGCGCTGCCATCTAGCGATTCCAGCATGAAGCTTAGAAATCTTTCTTACATAAAAATAACATTATTGGAAAAATTGTGTCATATTTTATTTTTACTGTGTGTTTTGATTGATTGACTCTCGCAGATTCTCACAGGTGCTTCCAGAAAAAATAGTTATTTCTAATAACAGAGCGTCGTGCAAACTGACATTATGTACATAAGTACAATAAAATTGCTTTTTTTTAATAATTTTTGATTTCTTTATTTATTATTTCTCACATATTATTAAGAGATTTGAAGAGATTTATATGGAAAATGTAGCTTTTTCCCACCGTCAAAGCAGCTAGGTTGGTAGAAATTGCCGCCATGCAATAAAACCGCCTATGATATGTATAATATTCTTCGTGATTATTTCAATTATTCTTTTGTAAATACACCACAAGAGCCCAACTATCCGAGGCAGTGGGACTATCGCATCCCTATAATGTTTTAATATGTGATATGCACTGTTCCATCCCCACAGCATTAGACAGTAAGGGGTATCACGTGATGTGTATTTCCATATAGGCACGTAAGTACTGTTGATCCTACAACATTCACGTAAAAAAGAAAAATTATGTAATTATTGCAAGATATTAATCACCTTCGAAATATGCCCGGTTAAAATAGCTACGATTTATAGCGCCGCGCGCGCCCATCGATCGCCCTAACGTGTCAAGCAGGAACTAAGCATGTCATATTCAAATGTTGACTATATTCTACAAAAAATGTACATCTGTGCGCAATGCGCATTCAAAGGAAGACTCGTTTGTGTTAGCGTCGAAAAAGTCCGTGCCTTCGATACAAATCACAAATGGAGCTATCAGTGCAATCTGTTGGTACCTCTATTAATTAGTACAACTTTACTAACGAAATAATTTTTTAAGACTTTTTTTTCTTCATAAAAGTACGAATATTTTATATATTTAGTAATATGTATAAATGAAGCGGTTATTTGGATATTTGATGTGGACTCTAATCCCGACCGACATCGGCTAAAGCCGGCAGCTTAGCATTTTTTAGCGAAAACTTACAACGATTGTGGTTAGTTTTTCTTTTTAAATATATCAAATAATTACCTGTTTTTTCCCACTGCCCATCCTACAAGTGTGCTGGTTTTAAGTTATTGTAAGTTCTTCTCTTCAATTTTTACTCCAATTACGCTAAGGGATCGCTGGGTTCCGTCTGATACATCTATATATATATATATAAATGAATGTCTGTCAGTCCTCGATTCTCTCAAAAAATACTAGACCTGTTTCGGTAAAAATAAAACAGTTTGTTCTTATTAGTGCTGGAAAGGTTTAGAAAATAGTTTGAATGAAATTCAATATCTAAGACTGTTGCCATAACGTTTTCAAATTAGTATGAAAAACATTGTTGATTTAGGTTAGCCCTTAAGTGTACCACTGTGGTTAGCCACAGATTACATATTCAAAATAAGAAGGTTTGTTTTGGGTAAAATATTTTCATAATTGAAAACACATGTTGGTGCCTACTTATGAACTTTTTTATTTGAATTTATTTTTAAAAAATAAATGTTTGGAATGAAATAAAATTTTCAAATTAATGGTTCTTTGTTTTTTTTTTGGTTAGAGCAAATTAATTAATTAAACTCAAACGACAAGCAAGAATTCACAACTTCCTAACTTTATTCCAAATAAAATCCCGAGCAAGGCCGGGTGTACACATCAGCTAGTCTGTATAAAAATATGTGCCGGTTCTGTTTCTTTGAAGACTTCATATTCAGACATAGGTACATACCAAATGACTCAAAAGAAACGCGTGACAATCGGGTGCTTAGAGCGTTGGAATTAAGTGGAAAATAAGCAGGGTAACTTTACACAGAAGACAAAGGGGAGGAACGGTGGAATAGACCCGTGGGAAAACTACTATCAGTAGAAAACGCTTCATTGGTATACGGCTGTTGCAGAAGTGGGAGAGCAGAAAAAACCTAACTCAAATTATTTTTTTTCCAAGAGTAATCGAAATGTAATACGCGCTCACAGATGGCGCTCAAATAAGTATTTTTGATAAGACACTTTTCGTATGCAAAATAAGGTGTTAGGTTAACTTTTTCTTATTGCATAAAGGTACATTCGCCTGAAGCAGTCATTCCCAAAGTGGTACACGAGTATATCGACCCCCAGGGGTCGATTCCGATCTGCACGGAATCAATGAAAAAAAAAATTGGGGGTGCATGAGACGTAAATGGGGGTCCACGAGAGTGGTTTCCATTTAATCAGGCCGTCGCCAAAATTTTGGCTTCCCGCAAATGTAATAATCTCAAAGATAGTACCTATTTAGGTACTTACGTAGTAATCTCTTATAATACACATAAATTCCCTAATTATATGTATATTTCATAAAACTGTGTAAGTAGGTAATTCTATTCGCTTTGTGATCGCAGGACGTCTAACTTGTGAGAACTTGCATATTTGCCACCAGTAGCAACTAGCAACGCCGCGGCCGTATTGCGTACATAAGCGCAATAACAACGCTTGTCCAGACTTGTACCAGTGCTTTGCAAGAATGGCACAGACTTCGTCTATTATAAATACGAATATCAGAGACAAACATTGTTTATTTGTTTTCCTAATTTTGAGAAGAAAAGTGTTAAGCAAATATTTTCAAAAATAATAAGATAACTTTGGAGTGTATTGTAGCTATATATATGCTATGATAGTTAGTCTTGAAATACAAAATATTAAGATGTCAAACATCAAACATGAAGATATAACGGGACTTTTGACACTTTGATTTAATTATTTATTTAAAATATTGACAAAGTAAATCAATGTCGTCTTGTTTCAGAGTGCTGCAGAAAAGTAAGTAATTTTTCGTTTGTAGTTCCTCCGATAGCATAAATCCGATTATATTTTTTACATTATGTCTTATATTATCTAAAAGCCTTTACAGGCTTTAGGCTTTAGAGTCGGGCCATGTCAAGAGTCAGAATAATCGAAGAGTATGTATGAGGCGATGTATGAATGTGAATGAAGCTAGGAGTATGTGCCAACACGGAGGTGTATGGCGGTTTATCCTTTCTGCCTACCCCCGCGGGGAAACGTTGTGATGGTTGGTTAGTTAGTTTACACGCGTATTCATTGATGGTTTTCTTTCTATCTTTTAAGACATGGTTCTATGGTCACCTTGTAAAGAAGCGAAGCCAGCAACCCACAATGGAGTACTAATACCAACCCTGATGTATGGCAGTGAGGCATGGAATTGGCAGTTGAGTGTGTGGTAAAACCATGTATGATCGTGTGTAAAATATTGAGATTCGTAAAGAATGCAAGGCTGATGTAAGCGTAATCGGTTAGATTAAGAAAGGGGCGCTTATGTGGTTTGGGCATATAGAGCGAATGAACGAAGAAAGGAGTGTAAAAAGAATATATGACGCGAATGTGAATGGAAGAAGAAGCCGGGGACAGTCGAGGAAGACATGACATGATCGAGTGAATCAAATACCTGAGTCAGGCCATGTTAGATGTCGGAATAGTAGAAAAGAATGTATGAGACGACGTATGAATGTGAATGAAGCAAGAAGTGGATGCCACGATCGAGTTGTTTGGCGGTCCGTCCTTTATGCCTGCCCCTGCGGGGAAACGGCGTGACGGTTAGTTAGTTAGTTACGTTTGTTTTGTAGATTTTACTTGTCACATACGTGCAAATTAAGCCAGAACGTAACTTATAAGTTTAAAACACAAAAAAAATATTTCTAATATTTAAAATTGTTCAGTAAATCTTTGTCATTCAATATTTGGACGTTAAGTAATTTGCATAAAGTAGTTCACGAACCGAATGACGTTTGACATATCGCTGTCATTTTTTTACTCTGTTCTCTGTTGACACTTTTATAAGTAGCCCTTTGTTGAGCGGAGCCTTAATCTAGTCGAATCAATCTCCTAACTCGGGCATAAATTTGATCATTACTTAATCGAATTGGATTGAGGATAGTTGTGCATTTGAGCAGTGTAGAGGCCACATTTCGGCTCAACGGTTGTTCAGTAAGATTGAGAACAATGACCGTAAGCTTGGCAATTTTTAAACGACACCTTTACTTTTATTTTTTTTTTCTTATTTTGAAACTGTCAATTCATGGAGAATTTCGATTCAAAAATAATTTTTTTTTATTTAAAAATCTTTGTAAATTTTTTCCACTTATTTATTTTCGACCGGACCGATTTCATCCCATCACGGACATCATTAGACTGGCACAACCAAAACTAAATCTATGGTATATATAGTATCGATGTCAGGGGTGAGTCCCTCTGCTTTCTAATATTGTTTTTATTTATGACTTGAATTTTTTTATTGCTGACGTTAGCTACTGTTTACTTTTATGTTTTTTAAAAACTACTTTCGGGTTGGTTTATTATCCTCTGGAAGGCGGATTACATTTTGTTTGATTACTGAATCTATGGGTGTTATAAAAATTACATAAAGTCATTCGTGTCAGTTTTTGTTTTAAGTGATCAGGTGGCTATTTTTGGGTTTATTTTTCCTTGTGATTTCCGTCTTATTTGCTAAAATGAATTTTATAGCAGTTTTTTCCGCTTTTTTTACTTTCGTTTCCTCTTTTCATAACCATGTTAAATACAGATCGCTGTATTTGTTCCAATATACCACGAATCGGAAAGTGGTTACGATAGTTGTAATTAACAAACGGCAAACGTTAAATTCCATTTATCAAAAATAACATTTTGATTATTAAATTGACTTCCTTTTGTAGCCCACCCAGCACTTGCAAGCTACCGCCATAATTCCCCAAACTAAGCGATTCAAGTCAGTGACAACTCCTCCGTCTCGAGTCCTCAATCCTCAGTCCCCAGTCCGCAGTCCTCTGTCTTTAACGCGATAACACTTATTCTTCTGTCTAACAGTGACTGAAAATAATTAAGGGAGACATGCCAGAAGGCTTCCCATGATAAGACAATTTTTTTTAAATATTATTTTTTACTGAATCCGTTTCCCAACCATCTACTCTCTGATTCACAAAAGCATTCATGATTCATCTCAAAAGCAAGAACAACAACTGATTTTTTAGTGGTGGATTTTCTGAAACGGTTTAATTACCTCAATGTCAACTTTTTCTGTTTTCTAGGCACTACAATGCGTAATATTCAGATGCCAACAACAAACAAGCCAAAACTCGAGCGAACTTCAAACGATAAAAATCACTCAGTTACTAGTTTTACTCTTCTAAAGACTTCTGAAAATTTCTGAATGATAAAAACGGATATCACTTATCACTTTTTTCAATTTTTTTTTTTAATGTTTTTTCTGCACAAGAGACCGAACTGTGCTCTGCTAACTAGAGCCAGTGACTATGGTTTCCCCAATTGGGGTATGTTGTGAGCCTGAAAAGTATGGGAAGGGGATGGTGATGGAAAAATACGATACGAATAACACATAGGTGGAGAAAATAGGTTGGAAAATAGTACATACAAGTGGAGGAGGATGAAGAAGTCGGAAGCATCCCAGAAAGAAAAAAGTTGAACTCGAATAAAGATATATGTATGTAGATCACGCATCGTCTCACCCAAACTCCGTTGTTATTCTGACTCAGACCCGAGCATTTGATTCGCTCGATGGTGTCATGTCTTTTCGGACCTTCCAACTTCTTCTAAAATTCACTTCCGTCTACATAAGTATTTTTTATATGTTTTATTTTTAAACAACACAAAAAAGTCCCGATAAACCACTTTTTAGTAAAATAAATGAGAAATGTTTGGTATAAACCACTTTTTAATATGTAAATATCAACATGTTTCGGAAGCTAAGCCTCATCAATACTGTTAATAATCAATTAAATATTAATATAAACATTTTTTTTTAATTGTTAGGTATCTCTTAAATTTATTTTCCATTAATAAATTATTATATGAATATGATTAATAAAAATCATAGTTATTTTTATTATTATCTTTTTTATGCCTTGTTTTCTTTATTCCTAGATTTTTATTTCTAATAAGTATAAAACTTGTTTTAATATCTATTGTAAATTTATTATTTAATATTTAAGTATATATATATATATATATATATTAATAAATTACTTACCTACATTCTTCAATTAATGTTAATTTTTGTTTTTAATTGTAATTTCACCATTTATTTATTTATTCATAAATTTAAAAAACAAAAACAAAAGCATTAGCCACTCATCTCACTAGGACAGTCCTGTGTTGAGATGAGCAGCTTTACAATTTTAGTGAAACGATAAATAATAATAAGTAAATAGAATTATGTAAATAGTAAATAATGATAGGTAGGTAAAAAAACATTGTAACTGAATTTTAATAAGTATGTACTAATAAGTAAAAAATAATAAGTAAATAATAATCTATCCTTGCGTTATTATTTTTATTTGTTTTATTATTTGTCTATTCTTGTAATTATTTCTTATTATACTTTGTATCCTAATGAAGAAAGCTTCGCTTCCGAAACATTCTGGTATTTATATATTAAATAGGGGTTTACGCAAAAAATTTCTCTTCATTTTATTAAAAATGACACCACAAAGTAATTTTACGTTTATTGAAGATGTATTTTTTAGTAGTTTGACTAATATACTCGTATACTATTTTTTTTTTTTAAATAAACTTTTTTTTAAATTAAATAATAGTAATTTAAAAATAAACAATAACTTCGTTTACATCACTTTTATTTTTTACATACTTTTGCCGACCGGGTTTCGCCACTACCGTAGCTTTTTCAGGGCGGTATAATACTAAACTATGAACTAAGCTACACGTTTGTTATAGATTGATAAAAAAACAGGCGAGTGAAGGGCCAAGGGTAGGAGGGCAGCAGGTACCGGACCAGGAAGGGAGTGTACTTTGTTGATTAGGAATATTTTAAGAATCAAACTTTTCTTTAAATTTATTTGTTTATTATCAATCAAATAAATTTAAATAACTCGCCCGTTTTTAACAATCTACAACACATGTGTATCTTAGTTCATAGTTTAGTTGTATACTGCCCTGAAGAAGCTACGGTAGTAGCGAAACCCGGTCGGCAAAAATGTATAACAAATAAAAAAGATGTAAACAAAGTTGTTGTTTTATTTTAAAATTATAACGTCGTATCACAAAATTACCGCTTCATATGAAAATGAATAATAATATTTATTATTAAATTATAGAGCCTTTAAATAATAATACAATATAGTTAGTGAGAAGAACTTTGTTTGCATCACTCATTTTAATATTTAAATATTAATATTTATCTATAAAATATATTAATTTTTAAATTTACATATTGAAAATAGTGGTATAAACAAAGTTCTTCTTGTGAATTATATTAATAATGACGCCACAAAATAATTACACTTCTTTTGAAGAAATCAAATAATAATTCATAAAATATTAGTTTCCTGCAGATTTTACGTTAATAGGGACAAATTATTATGATAATTCCACCAGTTTATTGAAACGTATTAAATTTAATTTCTGCAAAGTTTTTTTTTTTGATATTCCGAACATAGCGCAGCCAATTAGAGCAGCCGGAAGCAAAACTCTGCGACAGTATAATAATATGACGAATTCCGGACACAGGGAAGTTGCCATGGACTTCGCGGGAGAGATGAAAATTTCCTCTGAATTCATAATTTTATGCATGAACTTTTCAATTGGAACTTTGTACTAGTTAGAGCTCCCCTCGGAGGCTGTCGTGTAAACTAAACTTAAATAATAGTCCGAAATCTTACTCAGTCTCCATTAGCGTAACGAAACAAGAGCGCATCTGTAAACCCTAGCCGGGGCTACCAACCACCCGGCGTACGTAAGTAGGGAAGAATATGACATAGCTAAGCAGTGGCTTAACTACGCGGTGCAAGATCCCTTTGTGCCTGGGGCCAATTATAAATAAATATAACAATTACTAACTATCGGTACCACAATTCACGATACGATGGCGTTGCTTTAAAATACTTCAGCCATGGTTGGTGACCAGATTAGATACTTCTGGTATTATTCCTGGTTATATCCCTCAGCCTTCCTGCCTAGTATGCTGATTATTAATATTATCAATTTATTTTTTATAACTTATTGAAGTTTGTAAACCTCATTGTAATATTTTAATCATTGAAGAAGATAATATTAACACATCCCAAATGAACCACGAAACCGAAAAAACAAAAGAAATTAAAAAGATTTCAGTCGCATCTGGGACTCGAACCCAGGACCTCTACCTATCCGGGGTAACCGCTTAACCAACTTAGCTAATGAAACCAGTTCAATTTACGCCATTTACACCGATATCATACTTCATGTTCAAGATTTGTTAATATTATCCTCCATTTTTATAAATCCCATATTATTGGCTGCTATCCTTATGAAGATTCCAAAGTTTCATCCAGAACTCAATTGCAATCTGGATAGAGTCTCGGATATACCTACCCGATTTTTATTTATATGAGACATCTATTGACTTATTTTACAAGTCTGGAAAGAAATATTCAATTTATTTTTTTATAACTTATTGAAGTTTGTAAACCTCATTGTAATATTTAATCATTGAAGAAGATAATATTAACACATCCCAAATGAACCACGAAACCGAAAAAACAACAGAAATTAAAAATATTATCTTCTTCAATGATTAAAATATTATTGTAAAAATGGAGGATAATATTAACAAATCTTGAACATGAAGTATGATATCGGTGTAAATGGCGTGAATTGGACTGGTCTCATTAGCTAAGTTGGTTAAGCGGTTACCCCGGATAGGTAGAGGTCCTGGGTTCGATTCCCAGATGCGACTGAAATCTTTTTAATTTCTGTTGTTTTTTCGTTTTCGTGGTTCATTTTCGATGTGTTAATATTATCGTCTTCAATGATTAAAAAAATAATATTATCACCGACAGAAGGAAAACTGATTTACTAATAATGGCACAAAACTTTCCGAACGGCCATATCTGTATTCCGGATATTATACAAATTTTAGGTTTTATGCTCCTGACAATTTCACAACAGCACGCAAACTTTTGTTGTTCAGAGATCCAGAACTAAACTAGAATGTTTTTTTTATGCAAATTGCATTTAATAATGATATTATTAAGTTCTGCAAGTATTTTAGTTTTCATTACTGTGACAGCCGTTTCGGCGTTCAAGATCATTTTCATACTGTCACTAGGCCACATTGAGACGACTCATTTATGTGATTCTATTTACCGCTACTCAACTTCAATTTTTATTTTTATGTCATATAAATCATTTAAAAAAACATTGCATTTAATACGGGAAAAACCGATTCCAAATGTAAGTACCCCACAGAATGGAGAATCCATTTTCACAATTGGTTTCTCAGTAAATCTGTTTCACCGGTAATAAATCATTTTAGACACCTTAAAAAAGTTAATAAGCGAAACCGGTTAGGGTTAATTTAAATATATATATATATATAAGTGATTTAAAACAAAATATTTGCTTTATTTAATAAACATGTCAAACCACAAAGTAATTGCTTTCTACGAAAATACAGCAATTAAAAAGCTTAAAGTCACCCAAATTATGTTTGAATTTTGCCAAAACTAAAAATATATGTATTTAAAATACAAAACAAAACCATCAAAAAAATTCAAGACCAGAATACGCTCGAACGAGATCCGTCACGTCAGATGTCGAGAATTCAATGGTACCAATAGAACAGAGCGTGAGATGGTTTTTTATTCACATAACTATTTATAAATTCTACATTACATATGCATATTTTTTATGTGAGACCACACAATAGCACCCCTCTGTATACAAAGCACGTACAGGGTAACTATATCACCACCCGGTTGAGTAACGCTGTAAGGAGGGTTAAGGAGGGAGCTGTAGAAAGGGATTTGTTATGCGGGCCTTGAATAAGCCCGGATTAAATGTTGGATGAAAGATGGATGTCGGTAGCTCATTCCACATATGAGCTGATTTACACAAAAACGAGTTAGTGAAACGATCCGTTCTCATGAAGCCGACATCAACCGTGAACGGATGTTCCTCTTTGATCCGTCGAGTTTCACGCACGTGCACCGGCGTGGAGCACTGATAGCTCCATCGACCATGCTCCATTGAAATATCCGTAAAACAGACTCAGCATACCTACATTCCGTCTGTGCATCAGAGATGGCAGTCGGTCTGTTACCAACGGATTGTCAATCAGACGAACCGCCCGGGTTTGCACGAAATCAATCAGGTTTATCAAGTATTTAGGAGCTCCAGCCCAAAGGTGACTTCCAAATTCAATGTTGGACGTGCTTGAGATTTGTATATGATTAGCAGTTGATCACTATTGAAGAATCTGCTAGCCCTATACAAGACGCCCAGTTTCTCGGAAACCAGATTTACTGGGACTTCGATTGTAATAGAGCCCTGATACTTGAGCTGGTTTGAAATACTCACTTCAAGCATTTCAATGGAATCTTTTTTGGTGAGGATGCTTCCATCGAATTGCACCAGACAGTCATTGACCACCTTTTTGCCGAGATCAGACACGCTTGGGTTTTTGAGCCGTTAAAGCTGATCGGGTTGGCTCTACCCCAGGCACGAACCTTCTCGAGGGGGTGGTCAACTTTTATCCTCAAAGCTACCCGAGCCGTTCGGACGTTAACAGTGGAAGGGGGCCTGTCGAAAAGAAAACCACCGTGAACGGTGCTGTCATCGGCGTAGAAGTGTATTGGTGCACATTCCACGAGATCATTTATGTGCAACAAAACAACGTCGGTGACAGCACGGATCCTTGAGGTACGCCTGGATTAATTTGGTGTGGAGAGGAACAAGAACCGTCAACTGCGGTTTGAATAGTTCTTCCTTCAAGGAAATCCGCAGAATCGGTGTCTGCTGATCTTTATGAATCAATTTTTTTAAGCCATAATATTTTTCTCTGTAGTTCCTTATCAGGTATGACATATTCCTACTGGTTCCTGACAGTTGGGATGAATTGGGATTATATTGGTGCGGTATTTACTTATTTATCTTAGTTTTAAAATATAATGTAATTACAAACAATGTTACTTTTCTAAAATAAAATGTTGGGCGGTGAAACATTCACTATTTTGATTTTTTCGATCGGGATTCATATTTGAAGTTACACCACTGTGTAAGCATTATTAGTAATTACCGATGGCAATTTCCACTCACAATGTGGCCCACGTCTTGTGGTTATGATAATACTGAAACCTTTAATTGCGAATCGTCTTCTAAATAGTACTTAAACCCTACTTAAACGCGCCAAGTACACTATCTAGGCCGGTTATCCACACCATATTAGTAGTTTTGCCTGATGTTTCCTGTTATATTTGATTGTAGATCCTTGATTCTCGATGCTTATTATACTTGTTAAAATTGCTTTTTATTTACATTTTACAAAAAAAAATTAATGCAAAAGTCCCGATAAACTACTTTCTTATATTTAATCATTGAAGAAGATAATATTAACTCATCCCAAATGAACCACGAAACCGAAAAAACAACAGAAAATAAAAAGATTTCAGTCGCATCTGGGACTCGAACCCAGGACCTCTACCTATCCGGGGTAACCGCTTAACCGACTTAGCTGAGACCAGTTCAATTTACGCCATCTACACCGATATCATACTTCAAGTTCAAGACGTGTTAATATTATCCTCCATTTTTTTAAATTACAATTACAAATATTACAATGAGGTTTACAAACTTCAATAAGTTATAAAAAATAAATTGAATACTTTTTCATAGTTTGTCTAACGGGAGTTAGTTATTCAAAACTAAAAATTTACAGTTAGGGCTGCAAAATAAATATATAAAACAAACAACAATAATAAATCGTACATAAAATAATATTTCCTTATTATATAATACAAATAACTTCTTTCAGCTGGCCAAGTTTTCAATATATTTATTAACTGTTTAGTTTAATTGAGTTTTTTTATTATTTTAGCGGGTAACATATTTAAACAACTAGGAATCATTAGTCCATATTTGTTTGTATGCTTCGGAACCATTAATCCTTCATGAAAATTGAAAAGAGTATTGTTGGTGTGCTTTAGTGTATTTGTATTAAATATAGGGTTATTAATGTGCTGAAATATAATTTTGTAATATAGAAATAATCTTACTCAGAGAATTTTAGGAACTCTTATAAAAGTATGGAATATTATGACTTTGTTCGTATAAACTTTTATGAGCTAATAATTTAACCAATGACTAACTAAAGATACGATTTTTTTGAATAGTATTACCTCTCAAGATCGCTTTACGAAGTTAAAAAACATTGGATGAATAATCTCACTATGACCTCCACCAACTCTCCTCCACCATACGAAGAAGAAGAAGATGGAACCCTTTATTTAAAAAAGGAACACAAACATTCTCAGATTTCAATAACCTAACAATATTTGAATTCCTCCTATTACCATATTTATTGTAGTTGAAATACAATAAATATTTAACCTTTTTCTGAACGATTGGTAACTTTGTGGCGTCATTATTAATTAAATAATTAAAAATGTACTTTTTTTACACCGCATTTATAAACAATTATTTTATAAATATTTATTATTTATTTATATTTATTTTTATAAAAGTGGTGTAAACAAAGTACATTTTTAATTTTTCTTTTTTATTATAACTATTTTTATTATTTTTGTTTTTATTTTATTTATTTCATTAAATTAATTTCCCCATCTTTTATTGTATACATTTCATGTAATATGTAGACTGGGTTTGCACTACCCACCCAGTCCTGCTGGATTAAAAACTAAAATAAATAATAAATAATGTACGTAATTATATAGACAATGGGAAAATCACGAAAGACAAAGAAGGTAACAGAACGTCAAGTAAGGTGGTGGATTGTTTGAGGGGTAACTATGTATGCACCTATATGCACATGTGTCCATGCTTGAACATATATAAAAATAAAAACAAATTATGTTTATTTTTATGATTTAATCCTAACGCGTGTCTTTTTCTGCTTTCTATCTTCTACTTTCTTTTATAATTTTTCCAATTTTCAGCATGTTTATATACAAAATCAATATGTTTAGACTAGACTTCATACAAAGTAATTATACTCTATTGGTCACCGTGAAACATGCAGCCGCTTAGTATAGTGATCTAATGTATCTACTCCATGTAAATGACTCCATTAAATATCATGTATTTTATAAATAAATAAATAAAAATAAATAAATAAACGGACAGTCCTGTGTTGAAATTAGCGGCTTTACAATAGAGAAACGATTTTTTTTTTTAATATCGACATAGTTTTTCAAACTATAAACAACTACAACTATACTTAACCTTTAAGTTGGGCCGTAAATTTATATATTACAATAATGATAATTTCATTGTAACCCAAATAATTATCCTGAAGTATATGTGCTCCAATTAGCCTGTATCTTCAAGACTCTAAGAAGAATGTTGGAAAAAGTTACACTAAAAACTCTATATTATGCTCTTGTACAATTCGTTCATGTTACAAAACTACCCTAGAGCCCTTAAATGTTGCTCAAAAATTAATATTAAAGATTATGTAAAAGTTTTTTTTTTTAATATTTGTCATACTATTAAAATACATAGTGTACACATTATTGGAATACATACGTGGATAAATGATTTTCTCATACAAACACTACAAAATGCTGTATATTTTTGTAATAAAATTTATTAAAAATATATGACAACATCTTTTTATTTTGATATAAATAATCGTTTGGATAATAATTGTTTATTACGATAACGTAATGACAGAATAGGTACTAGAAAGTCATAAAATCGTGTCTTTATACGAATTTTGAGTTAAGAGAATCCACTTTTTAAAATTTGTACGAAATGAAATACGATCGAAATTCTCCTTATGCAGGTGGCGAAAAGATTGAAATTCCCGTTTAACACCAGTCACATATTTCGATTTACGTAAAGAAAAAAAACGTCACTAAAATGCGTGTTTTATTTTGTTTTGTAAAGCTCGGGCATAAATATTAAATTATTTTTCAGTTATATTCTAAAAAACTTATTTTTCCAGAATGAACAATATGACAATATCCGAAAAGGGGTTCGTAAGTAGGTGTTTTTCTAATTTAAACATTTGTTTCTCAAACAAGGTCTGATTTTTTCTAGATTTATAAAAACATTTTAATGCCCTTTTCAACCAAACCCAAAGGTGTGTTCTACTTGCAGTATTTAATTAAATCATATGTTTATTTATTATGTTACAGGATTTTACATGGACATATACAAATAATATTGAAAACGCATATATGTCTTATAGTAGATAATTTAGAAATCAACAGCGTAATTTTACGGTTTTATCCAGAGTTAATAAATACTGTTACGTAACGACAGAAAGATCCTAGGAGGACTCTAGCTACTCGTGAACAACAACGGTAAAAAGACGCGAGCGCCACGTTTGTCACAACGGCAGCTTGCACGCCCACGCTCCGGCACTTCCTTCCCACCCGGCTTCCGGATCACTTCTTACTTGCCCACCGCCTTCGTCCCAGTTAACTAAATCTCTAAAAAGAGCGCGCTAAGAGGCCATTCTGGTAGCCGCAAATTGTAATGCCATATTATCATGCATGCTGGGTTAACGCCCACCGTGCGAGATGATTTAGTTTATAACAACAGAGCACTGGAACATGGTGACTCGCCCGTAACAGTAACTTAACTTCAGTGTACTGATGTCCAAACCCGAGACTTCCACTTGGACCCTTTTTTCCGCCACGACCATGACTGTAAGCTGACTTTGTATTTCCTCTTATGTGTTGTAACTTATTCGAGTCCCCGTTATCATGCCCGTTTAGAGAATATCAGAGAGAATAATCACCCGTAACTTCCATTTGAGGTTAGGCTAGCTTTTGATTATTGTAGCATAACTTACCATGTATGTACCTTCCCCTGAATAAACCCTGAGTCTAAAAGCATTTAGTAGATTCATTTGGCGTAGTATTAGAGTTCCCGACCCCAATTATAAGACTGCCTGTCGGCCTACGACCCTGCAGAGGAGATTCTTGGCATGCCGAAACTGAGCTAGTCGAATGTCCAGAGCTGAGCTCCCTACCAAGACACCACCCCCAGGGTAAGTCTAAACCAATGAATTGTCTCCCGTAACCACTCTTTCCCAACCTTCCTCCTCTCCTTCTCCTTCACAACACCGCCTGTCGGTTATTTTATATAACAATACTTTCAAATAACCTTGCTCTCCTCGATAAAAAAAAACCGTACTAATGCATGCTAATACTGTAAAATTAATGTGCCAAATATGTCAACAACATCGAAGTATTTGTTCCCAAGATGTTGAATCCGTCGCATAGGGGGATAATATTGCGACGCTTAAGTTGAATTATCACAATAAAATGGTAGGTACTGTCTTGTCGTATCAGGTACATGAAAAGCAATCAAATATAGCGGTTCAGGGGGTATAAAATATTAAATTTAAACAAATATGTTACATCGCAAATAATTCTACGTTCAGATAATGTTACTAAATTCAATGAATAAAGTAGATAATCATAGTGTATGCATTCTCTAGGAATACCCATTCTAAAATTTAGGTATCTTAAGAACTTACGTTGGATTCTTTATATATGATATTTCTATGCCATCAAATTCAAACCAAAATACATGATTCTGTAGTACTTTGCATTGCGTGGCCTAAATGTCCATACCGTTTTAAAAATTACAATCTAACTACCTTTTAATTATACTTTTATCGATTTGTCAATGTTTTGTTATTATAAGTGTAATTGAACCCAGGGCACTAACGCATATAAAATCTCAAACATATCAATTAAATTATTTACCAATTAAAATTAATAATTGTGCTCATTCAGC
The DNA here is from genome assembly GCA_022606495.2 of Halesus radiatus. Taxonomy (NCBI): domain Eukaryota; kingdom Metazoa; phylum Arthropoda; class Insecta; order Trichoptera; family Limnephilidae; genus Halesus; species Halesus radiatus. The sequence continues at coordinate 136,412 of JAHDVE020003611.1, read as the reverse complement.
CTTGGATAATCTGAAATATCGCATTGTATTCACATTGCACAAGCACACAGTTCAGATCAGTGAAGATGAATGCAGAATGCAGAACGTGCACTGCACAGTGTATGTATAGTGCAGGGATAGATGGTAGAATGCAGCAAGAAAGTGCAGTCGCCAGATAATTGAGTGCGACGATGCATTTCTGCGCAGATATTGTGTGTGCAACTGTTGGAGCCAGTTTGGAAAGTGTCTGTTACTGGAGTTAGGAGATATTCCACTCTACCAATGTAGTCTAGTCTGGCACCAGTAGCAATCTATCCGCATGCTGCAGTTACGTTAAACTGTTTGATTCGGAAAAAAAATCACGCTACGCTTGTGATAAATTTAAATTTATTATTTCTTTCGGTATGGGGGGGGGGTCTGGCGCAGTCCCACGGGTTTCATGGAGTGTATACGCATTCATTATAATAGTAAAAATATAAAATATATTTGTTAACGATGTTTCCAATATAAAATAAATAAATGTCAAATAACAATAAGATCGGCTTCATGTTCCATAGTCAAATGTATCAACAAATTACAGCCGAGGATTCCTAACATTTGTTTTCATCTTCGTCATTTTAAAATGAATTGCATGTAATATCACACATGTCTTATATTATAAGATTCCACATTAACGCAGAGTCACCCTACATTTTTGACTTAATTATACGAGATGATTTCTCATACCTTCGAGCCGCTTTAGCGCCCATCTGTAACATATTTGTAACAATAATCAACTATCGATATTCGAATATTAAAAGCGGCATTCGAATAATTTTATTTTATTTTTATTAATTTTCTAACTAAGATATAAATTTTTATTTTTCGTGCTACAATACTTTTTTTTTTTTAATTATTAACCTACATAAGAGTTTAAAAATGGAATTGTAAATAAAAGATGTAACATGTGATGAAATAATAAATATATTAATTAAAAAATTACTTTGTATTCACCACTTTATTAACCGTTTGAATGCCAATCGGCGATATTCGTCGATTCGTGTTTTTACGGAGATTGCCGTCGATTTTCGTCGATTGCGTCGGTCGTGTTTTAAATCGCGCGTACGTCGGGGTGTGCTGCTGCGACGTTGGTAAATATTATCGTAATATTATCTTAATAGTTGTATGAAAGTAATAAACCGTTTAAAATTGGGATTCACTTATAATTTTTTTTTATTTTAGGTAATTTAAAAATGATAATTTCGAGCGAGTACAAAGAAATGTCTGACAGCGGGAGCAACGATTTTGACTACTCTAGTAGTAGTTCTAGTGAGAGTAGCTCTGATGAGAGTGAGGTCAGTGATCAGATATCAGTGTTTCCCAACCGCAGGATGCGAATTTCCAGTAAAGCTTCGGATCGTGACCAAGAAATGGAGAGTAACACCAGAAATGACTCATTGTCATATGTACCGTATTTTTCATTTTTGTTTTTTTTTTTAATAAAATACTGTGTTCATTTATACAAGCGTTTTATTACAAATATTTCAATATTTTTTAATAAAACACCGAAAAAATCATCAAAATCCATGGAAATTCAAAGAATTTACGGGATTTAAAAAAAAATACATTTTCAAAAAAAAAAAACACTTTTTTGGTGGCATTTTACAAGCAACTATATGACTTTTTTTGGCACTCAATATACACATATCAACATGTTTTTAAAGCTATGCTTTCTTAAACAGGTATATATACGAGTAGAATACTATATTAATATTGACGCCACAAAGTGAATACCAATCTTTTAAAGAAATTATATAATATTAAATAAATCACAGACATTCCCTCTATTTTTTTCGTACTCGATCGAACTACTTTTTTCAAATCAGTTTTCCCTTGATACCATACTTGATTCGATATTGCGAATGCGGTCTCCTGCAAACATCGTCGAAGCGCTGCAGTTGCGCGGTAGTCCAAACAACGATAAGCAAGACAAACAGTTTTTCTTTTATTGGAGTGAAATTAGAACCAGTTGGAATTGTATCAGTGCAATGTATCAGTTATAACGTTTAAAAGAACAATAGACAATTAATCATACGATTTGCAAAAATGCATGCCAATATTTTAATGTAAGTAAAAATAGAGTTAGTGATGTAATATTTAAAAACGTTAACACGCTTGAAATTATTCCAAGTAAAAATTCGATGCAACTTTGTAAAGAATTTCGGAAACTTCCACTTCCGAGTGGGTGCCTCCCTACATTCCCCTTCTCCACCCCCACGAGCCATCAGGGTTGTTTTATTCCTCTCGTAACGTCCTATTTTATCTGCTAAAACTTGTAAAGTGTTTCCACTTGTGAGGATGCATTGTTAAAGACACTCAATATGATTTTGCGACTGTGTAGAACAATGTAAGTAAGATAAAGGTTGGTACTTATTTAAATAATTTTAAATAAAACCTTCACATGTAATTCATTATTACTCTACACTAAACTAAAAAATACATATCACACAAAAAAAAACAACTCATTTTTTTTTTAATTTCCTTTATGGATTCTTTTATAATCTTTTATCTATCTCGGGCTTTTAACAATATCCTAGGGATCGTATAATACCCTTCATCTTTTATATATAACTAGTACTGCGGCGCTTTGGCTTTATTGCTATTACCATCTCACGGTTTGATATACTTGACCGAATTTATGTTACATTATTTGTGCTCTTTCGGAAAAGATCTTAACTGGATTAAAAACTCTAAACAAGGAAAGGAAAAGGGACAAACATTTGGTTATAAACAATTTATTAAAGTTACATTTTGTACTTACTGCATAAAATAAATTAAATATGTTATTAACTATTTGCTGCATCCTCTTCGGGCTGCATTCCTGGGTTTCGTAGTCGGCTCATAAAACTGAGTAATACGTATCTCAATCTCATCAATATTAGTAAATAATATTATCTTTTTTTTTTGTACTCAATTTTAAACTTTTTTTTCCTCAGCACCAACCAGTAGCAATCAAACACATACACAGAATCTCTTTAAACTTAATTATTACACTTTTTCTATATATATTAAATTACAACACTATGTCAATATGTATGACGCGAATGTGAATGGAAGAAGAAGCCGGGGACGCCCAAGGAAGACATGGCACGATCAAGTGAATCAAATACTTGAGTCGGGCCATGTCAGAAGTCGGAATAATAGAAGAGAATGTATGAGACGATGTATGAATGTGAATGAAGCAAGAAGTGTATGCCAAGATCGAGTTGTTTGGCGGTCCGTCCTCTCTGCCTACCCCTGCGGGGAAACGGCGTGATGGTTAGTTAGTTAGTTAGTTAATTAGTTAGTTAGTTAGTTAGTTAGTTAGTTAGTTAGTTACTTAGTTAGTTAGTTATTTAGTTAGTTAGTTAGTTAGTTAGTTAGTTAGTTAGTTAGTTAGTTAGTTAGTTAGTTAGTTAGTTAGTTAGTTAGTTAGTTAGTTAGTTAGTTAGTTAGTTAGTTAGTCAATATTAGCTTTTTTCCCTTCTATTTGTGTATAATGACACTTATTATGAACTCAACTTGTGAAACTGACTGTCCTAAAACGGGATTTGTTCCTAGTTGGGCAGTCAAAGCTTTCGTAAGTGTTGATGTTAATTAATATGTGTTTCAAATATATAAATATTATAATTATTTTTATTCTATTTTATTTACATTGGGTACATTTGTATTCACAAAACATAGTCATTTATCATCAATTAAGTTAAATTATGTTATAGTTGACATTATGTTTGCCTGGTCGATATTATTTTCTAGCTAGACATATTGACTGTTCTAAAGAATTAAATATGTGGTGGGTATCAAAATATCGGGTTGTAAAGTATTCTATTATTTTTAATTTATCCTTGTAGCTCTTTTCAGTGGGTTCCGAAATTGAACTAGGAAAGAATAAATAGAATAAAAAAAAACAAACGAAAATTATGTACTATAAAAAAAAGTTTTGTTGTATTTAGTTTAGCATTTTTTTTAGATTCCTATCTGGTGACTTAAGGGATAAAACGCTTCCCTCAGAGGGCTTGTGTTATGTTTAGGTTTCCGTGACAGTTGATTCCCCGACAGTTGATCCTTCCGACAATTGATCTCTCTGATAATTGATCCCTCGGACAGTTGATCCCCTAAAGGATTATTTCTGCTGTATGCCCTCATTTGTAAAGCATGCAGATAGGATATACGGCCGTATAACAAAAGTCGATATACTCATATCTGCAGGCGTCTTGAGCAGAATTCCTCTAGATTAAATATTTTCACTAAGAATTACTAACGGGTCTCCGAAGGAGTATACAGTGAGAAGTAGTGTGCAGCCCATAAAAACTGAAAACCTGAACCTACCCTTAGAAAATTTAACTATAAGTAAAGCATGTAGAAAAATTAAAGAATGCTAATTAGGGGATCAACTTCCGGGGGATCAACTGTCGGAGGAATCAACTGACGGGGCAAATATCGGGAGGTCAACTGTCAGGGGATCAACTATCGGATCACCCATTCGTAGATACGAGATCCATGTGATAGGAAGAAAAAGAATCGAGTGTAAAAATGAACTGTTCTCATGTGGGAAATGTTAACTATCAGTAACATACATTTTACGTGATACAGCTTTCTCTGGGGTCAGCAGATCTAGATGCTACTAATCGTCTAATTGAACTTTCAAGGTCTAATCGAGCCGTCTACTATGATCGCTCTTTTCGTGTAAATGGCCCTCTCATTTGGAATAAACTTCCCCAGCTCTTACCAATATCCAGAAATTGACTGAATTTAAACGGGCTTTAAAAATCGTCTAATTGAACTTATTTAAAAAATCCTACTGTCTAAAAATTTTAATTTCTCTTCAATTTATTATTAAAAGTCATTTCCTCAAGCCTCTGGTAGTTGTTTGGTTTTGGTTTCCTCCGTATAATATATTTTTTTAATTTTTTAAGTCCGCTATTGCTGAACATAACCCGACTCCTGTCTTAAAATGTTACTATTTTTGTAGTAATATTGTGAATGTGTTATTTTTGTGTAGAAAAAGGTACGCTGTATAATATTTTGTAATTTTTTTATGAATATGCACCTAAGGAGTACTGTAGGAGTAGTATTAATAATAAGCAAGAATGTATGTAATATGTTAAGAATGTAAAAGTAGCACTGTAGGATACCATTGAATCGAGTTATTTAATCATTTTTAAGTTTATTTATAGTAAAGCGCACTTGAAGTGAAGTAACACAAAACTGCGCTATGTAAATGCTTTGTTATTATTATTATTATTATTTACGTATCTTCCGGCTGTGCGAATGGATCAAAGATGCAATATAATTACAATTCTAAAGCTTAGTTGATAGGATCCATATACGCAGCTATCATTAATTTCTCTATTCTACTTTTCTTTTTTGAAAACGTTTCCGCATAAGAGATAATAGAGAGGGTATCTATTTATGTCGTGAGACTGAAAGAAGTGAGAAGGGTAAGGAGATGGAAAAGAATATGGTTGAAAATGCCTAGCTATTCAGATCTAGTCAATAAACGCGCAAAATTGTACATTCTGAATGGTGGTCTTTCACCAGGGCAATACAGAGAGTATCTACCACTGTGGATAATTCCTCATTTATACGTGTACTAAATATTATTATCTTAAATTAAACTAACTAAATAATAAAAATAAAATAAGAAATAATTTATTTTTTTTATAAATGAATTAATAATTACTTTGTTATCACCACTATATTAATATATACATATCAACATATTTCAAAAGAGATGCTTTCCTCATCAAGAATGTATAGAATACTAAAAAACAATAATGTCAAGTATGGACAAATGATAAACATAGAACACAATAATGTAAGAATAGATAAATTTTAAAAATAAACAAAAATCGATTAATTTCGGTTTATATACAGCATTCAGTCTATTAAGTAATAGTCTGAATGCTGTAGAAATGAGGTCAGTGAAACGAATTTGTGGTAAAATCGCGTATTTATTTTATAATTAGTAAATAGGTTCATATGAAATAATACAAAAAATCAATAGAAAAAATTTGAGTTCGCCAGCTTTTGAACCCGCGACCTCTGATTCCGGACCCAAAGATCTTATCAGCTACTGCTATGGAGATTGTCAAAGAATATTTAAAACATTCGTAAATTTCTCTATCCAATAACAATCGACCCGTCCAGGATCATATTAAAAAAAAACAGATCAATATTATAAATACACATACTCTATTTTAGGATTATTCAATATGGTACGTGAGAAGTTTGGTATCAGTAATACTATCAACTCTGAACTCGAAACAGTCGGAACTCGTCACGTTTCTTTCGAGTGATTTTGACTGCGGTAAGCAAATTATAAACATTTGTACAAAGGTCAAACTAAATACTCTAACAAAATATTCGGTTTTTTGAGAACATGCGGAGACTTTTTACTTATTTGCAAATTATAAATTATAAAAAGGACGAGTTTTATCATTAGCAGATTTGCTTTTCGGAGAGTAAATACCAATACTTTGCAATGCAATACGAGTTGCCTGCAGTTTGTTGAGATGCATTTATTATCAAATCATAAAAAAGTGGTCCGCCTACTCTCTCCCCCCGCCTCGCTAATTTTGGTTTCTTCCCCTTGCGTTAAAGGCATCTCTAGTAATTTCCTGTTCTGTGGTCCCGCTGGATTATTTGGGGATTATAATGAACCTTCATTAAAGTGTAACGTGATTTATATTTTACGTGCGCGAGTCTTGCCAGCGCCAGTCATTACTATTGTTATTATCGCGAAACGTCGTAATGATGTTAATCAGACGATATCCACTCCGCAGTCCGCACCACCGTGAGGTACTCTTATTATAGTGTATGTATCTTACTATTGGCTGGAGAAGTGAACGCTTCTGTTTTCAAACTAAAAAACAAAGCCTATATGACCTAATTAACTAACTATCCCACCGTTTTCAAAGAAGGGTGAGAAAAGAAGGTAAACCGCCACACAACTTACTCGTCTCCGTTCAAATCTAATAAATCTAGTAAGTATTCATGAATTTCGGCTTAAATTAAAATATTACGTCAAACAACTGTAATATTCCTCTATTGCCATTTTTTTCTTTCTTTTTTTCTGTTCTTCACAAATCTTGTGTTTTGTTTAATTTATAGTATTTATTCATCTTTATTATGTAACTAATTAACACATATTAATGCAACTGCTTTGTATTTTTCTCTGCTGTACGATAAATATTATTTTAATATTGAATTTTATATTTTGAGCGATTTTCGGATTAATAAATTCGCGAATTTATTAATCCAAAAATAACAAAAGTACATGGTAAATTAAAACTTGCAAACAAAATGTCTAGAAATTGCTATATAGTGAATGCCGAAAAAATACAAGAAAAAGTAATACACTGCTTTTATTGCTATTATTTTTTTTGTTTTGTTATTCCTCTTGTAAACCTTTTTCTTTTCTTTTAATTTGTTGTACAATGTAGGTTTATTACATTTACTTCTTTTTTAAAAATATTTTATTACTGTGTACTATAATACCTATATGAACTACATTGGATGTAGCACAGAATATTAAAAAAAAATTATGATTTGTGGTAAGGAACAGCTATATTTTTTCTTAATAAATCACAACAATAAACATGTCATTTTTATTTTATACCAACTTAATATTAAAAAAAAAGTACAAAAAAAATTAAAATAAAAAATAACTGTTTTGGCACACACCACTTACTTACTTCCACGTTCATGTATTGACTTACATGTAATATCATTTTATTTTATTTTAATTGAATAACGGTCAATAAATAATTTTAACTAAATTAATTGTTGAGAATAACCGTTGAAAATAACGCCAACGTTGACACGACTACAATGAAACTAGAATTTTTTTAACTTAAAATAATAAATAAAATCTATTCTCTCTTCACCTTATCTAGTGGAAAGATATATAATCGAAAGACAATTCCAAATTACGTATAACATCGTTAGCACAGTGTAAAAATGGTGTAAATAAAAAAGATGATAGAGCTTACACCAATATTATTGAAAGTATGAATACCACGGTTCATTTGTTTTGTTTTGTACCTATGCATGCATAATATTGCTGTATGGTGGTTAAGTCTCAAAGATGTGTTGAATTAATCGGTTGAAGATTAGTTCAGACGATATTAACATTTCAAAATCACTTGTATTTTATTCGTTTAAAAGCACTTTTAAAAAAAAAATATATATATATAAATATATATAAATAAAAATAAAAAATATAAATCAACAGCATTTGTAGCATACACAGAATTATACACTGACAGTTATTGTTAATTTTGCATGTGAAATATTTTTAAATTTCGTTTTTTAATATCTATACTATCGACGTACAATAATGTATACTCCTCTATCACTATAATAATATAATTTGTATCATAAAATATGTAAAAACCCTTATTATCTTATATATTATAAAAAATAACTAAAAAGACTGTTAACTCTTTTTTATTGATTTCGTGCCAATATTGCTAAAAATAATAGGTACATAGCCAGTTGACTCGATAACTACGTTGAAAAATATTCGCATATCGGTAATATATTTCAACTGTTGACGCTATTTTTTTCAATGGCGTTGATCGTTAACGGTATCTAACTATTATTTCAAATGGCTAGTCTTAATTTTATACACTAGTGCTAATATTTCAAAAGAAGAAACTGTCTAAAATCTATGAAATATTTTTGCTAATATTCCTGGGAATTGGAATCAATTTCGGTTATTTTTGTTTCACGTAAATTCTTCACAGAATCCATAACATCTTGGATGGCCAGTACCTGCATCAAACAATATTCACTGTTGTTGTTTGTTTGTTGTAACGATTTTAATAAGATATTATGTTCTCTCAGTGGATCCCCACTACTCAAAATGCTTCAGTTTCAGTTTCAAGGGCTGGAATAATAATTGCTCGCTAAGCATGGCTCTTGTAATCAATAACATTGTAAATTGATGTTATAAGTCTAATACTCGTATCATTGCTGTATCTGGTTTTAGGTTTCGTAGACTCAATTGATTTATAATTGTTATTGAATGTGAAAATAAATGTTATTGAGTCAAATTAAAGATTTAATCTTCACGATACGAAAAAACCAGTGGGATTATGACATCCCCAATGGAGATATCTAATAAGGGTGTATTCTGTGTTCAACTTAAGAAAGACCTGTGAGCGTGCATGTCCTTCTCCCTTCCCCACTACTTTCTCCGCGACTCGGTACCCACGTTCACATATTCAAATACAATATTTAAATTATTTAAGATAATATTTTAAATAAAACGGGGGTATATAGATTAATTTGTAACGATTGGCACTTTTTTTTTACAAAGGAAAGTCTTCAAGAAAATTTTGTATTAGAGTTAAGGAACAAACACCTAAGGTGTTTAAATAATAATAAATATTCTGAATTTGACAACCATATTTTTTAAACCAATCATTCTTGTAATATAAATAAGCATTTAAAAATTTTACATACAAATACAACCGGTTTACAATTAGACAAATTTTAAATTTTAAAATTTAGAAAAAGTGTTAATAGTCAATTAAATATAATTAATAATTTATTTTTTTTAAATAGCTATCTATTGAATTTATTTTCATATTAATATTAATAATAAAAAAAAATTAAAAATACAATTTTGTTTAATTTAAAATATAAAGTATCTAATCTACAGTAATCTAATATATAGTATTTAATATATTTATAATTTCTAATATATAATTTCTAATATAATTTCTAATTTATAATTTCTAATATAATTTCTAATATAATTTCTAATATAATTTCTAATATATAATTTCTAATATAATTTCTAATGTTTAAATTCTAATATAATTTCTAATATATATTTATTTTATAATATTTTTTTATTAACATTTTTTATTAATTACTTACCTGCTTTAATCAATTTTTAGTTATGTTTATAAGTTGTCTATTCTTACCATAATTGTTTTCTATGTTTATCATTTATCTATACTTGACATTATTATTTTTTAGTATTCTGTATATTCTCGATAAGAAAAGCGCCGCTTTCGAAACATGTTGCCATGTGTACAAGTATATTCATAAAGTGGTAATTACAAAGTAATTTTTAATTCGTTTATTTAAATTATTTTATAAAATTCCATTCTTATTATCTACCCACAAACACAAACTGAAGACAATTTACACATTTAAATAACAATGGTGATAATATTACAATATACATATAGCATTTTACGTGGCATCAGTTTCATCAAATCGGCTAAGGAATTAACCTGAAATTGAAAATATCATCATCGCCATTGCAAAGAAAAATCCCAAAACGATTCACTTAAACGTCGAATGTCAATGAATCATCATTATGATTCTTGAGTTTTTCAACAATATGATCGAAATTCAAAAATAAATAATTCAAATGCTCTGGAGTAACATTTACTAACATTGTGAGTTGGGGTTTGTGTATCACCTTTAAAATAAAATTGATCAACACCAACAATCTGAAATTTTATACAGTACAGTATCTATCTGAATTTTACAAAAAAATTATTGTTGATATTGTTGCATTTTGAATAACTATTAATAAACATATGATCTATGCCTATCTGTCCTCTTCTATTCTTTACAGTTGACTTTGAATTTGACTAAACATCAATTTTATCACACGATATGAACATAGTATAAATATCACACGATATGAACATAGTATAAATACAGTCAACGTTCCTAGCAAAATCAGTCTAAAAAGTTGTTTGCGCACGTGAAATACGAAGGGGATTGAAGCGGCTGTCGATGTAGCCCGAATCATTTCGACCGCGAATGAACGGAACGCGCCGCCGGTCGCACAGCGGTCTCGAACATTTCGAGCCGGCGGCGCGTACTGACTTGAGATGCTCTTTGATTTTTTTTAGCAATAAAACGACAATTCACAGTATATTAATTATAGTAAAACCGATGAAAGGTTACACCATTGCTTTTTTTTCCAGAACGACTTGTGCAGTCATGTAGGCATTCACCAACAAGGAACAAATCCTGTTTTAGAACTATCAAATTGACAAGTTTAGTTTATATTAAGTCCCATTAAAAAAATATAGAAAGAAAAAAATAGTATTGACATGGCATAATAATGTATAACAGAGTTAAAAAAGAAACATAGTATAAAAAATACGTATAAAGAGATGTGAAAAATAGTGCAGCTAAATCAATTATGTATACGAAATAATTTAAGCATGTATAGTATAATAATTTATAGACAATAATTACTTAACTAAATATATATATATATATAGATGAGGAAAAAAGTACATAATAATTATTTACGTATTATATAAGATAATTTAAGTACTTTTAAAGAGATGAGAAAAACAAATATTATAGAGCAGTAAATTATGTATTGTTCATGGGTTCCAAAAAATTAATATTGAGAACTTATAAAAAATCAAAACGTTCAACAAAAGATAATGTTTTTTTAAGTAAATTAAGTAACGTATACGTGCATGAAGGCAAGTATCGTAAGAAAATTCACACATCAATATCATAGGAAAATTATGATTTATTTCCAACTAATGGGTAATTAACAAATATCTACCAACAACCTTTACTTTAGCGATGGGTTATGACTCATTTTGTTAAGAGCGGGAGTCACGGTACTAGATCAATATTTTCATGCTCACTCAATTGAACGACGGCTCATTTAAGAGCCGGAACATATTAAGAGCCGACTCTCAGTTCATGAACTCATACCTCTGTTCATACGACTCCCAGCGTATAGGTATAGGTACAAAACGTTCAGAATGTCAGGTTCCGTTCACATACATGCGAACACGTGTAAAGGCGATAATTATTATTATCTCTAAACACGAATGTATGAAGCTTTGAAAATAACTGCTTTACGATGCGTCATGGCGCCAAATATCAATTTCAAGTCTCACGATCGTGGGCATAATTTAACCTTGTAGAAATTAGACACCTATATGATGATTTTATATAAACAAATAGAACAAAGGACCTTATTTAAAAATGGGTAAGAATACTATCGAACATTTGAAATATGTTTTTTTCTTTTAGATAAAGAAATAACCTTTCTTAAATGATTCGATGGTTTGACGAAAAGAGTCACAATTTAATTGAGTCGTGGTACGGTTCACCAAGAGTCATACACTGACGGCTCGTCAAAATGAACGGCTCGTTCATGAACGACTCATCACTACTTTACTTGTGTTCTAAAAAGTTGAAGGTCTGTAATCTTATACCCAAAAGATTGTTTTGGGTATTTAACCACCAAAACTGTAAATCTTTGTTATGGAAAATTGGAAAAGCGTTACTTCAAGATCCCTTGAACATGTTTTACAATATTGCTATTCGTGTGTATATAAATCCATTTTGTTGCTACAAGTTTATTCTCTCATTCCGTAAAATATTAATCAAAACACGTCATTATGTAAGTCAGTACTTTCAGCTTACAGTACAAATTACTCATTTGGCTATCAAACGTCAGATGAAACCCAACCAACATCTCGTTTGCCACGAGGTCCAATTCAAAAGGTTCCGGAGTATTATACCGCGTTTCTCATATTTTACTGAGATCAAAAACCGTTGTTCGATAACGTAATCAATTAATTTTCCGTTTTATTGATTTTTCCTATCAAAAATCTTATGTAAGGTGACGCGCAAGATCTTATTCGGCGATGATTTTTTTCCGTGATTAAATAACAATATTATACAACATCAAAAAAAATAAACCAAGTACACACCCATACATATATATCTTCTTCCCCTTGCCATGTTCGGTTCGGGGACTCATCGCATTGACAAGGCTCCTCCAAGCGTCCCTGTCCTGTACTACATTAACGGCATCCGTCCACAGTAGGTCTAGCCTCTCCTCGCACAGCCTCTGGAGTTGCTTCTCCCATCTAGATCTAGGGCGGCCCACCGGACGCCTTTCCTCTGGAATATCACTCATAATTTCTCAGCGGAATTCAACTGGCATTCTTAACATGTGCCCACCTCAGTTACGGCTTTTCTATGAAAAGTAATAGTGTTTCGATATTTAGCTCCTCCCGGATCATAGAGCTTCTTATTCGATCTCATCTTGTGACTCCTGCAGATCCTGTCAAAAAAAGTAAACCAAGTAAGTATTAAATAAATTATATACATATATAACTTAAGGCGATATTCTGTTTTGGAGATGATTTTTAGAATCCAATATTTTAAAAACCATTGAGAACAGAGCTTAGTTTTATTTCTAAATTTGTGTACACATATTCATTATACCTTCAAAAAAAATATATGTATACATCGACATATTTATTTATACGCCCTATATGGGTTTTTACATATTTTGTTATAAAATTCAAATTACAATAGTGACACAGGTGCAAAACACATCACAGTAGGTACATAGATAGAATAGATAGCCTTCACGAAATACAACAACTTCGTGTACTTATACAACAGTGTGCAGACAGAACACTCTTTATTGGTAATGAAGAACCAATGAAGAGTATAACCAATATTGGTCATCCGGAAAACAAATATTATATACTAAATAATTATGCATATGTGTTTGATAGATACTGGTTGGTGCTATGAGGAAAAAAATAGTTTAAAATTAAGTACTAATATTAACTATTGATAAGATTGAGTTAAGTAAGCTTAATCTTTAGAGCCGACGACGAAACTCAGTCAATCATTTAACTAATTATGTAGCGCTTCAAAAATAGCGAAACTCTTCGTTATCTGTTGTACGATATATTAAGAGTGAACTTTCCTTTATTTTTTAAGCATAGTGGACTCTTGCATTATAATAAACTCCCGAAACATTATGACTACATCGCACATAACAAGTCTGAAATATTAACGACGATGAAGCGCATAATTAGAGAGACGTTCCCGTGGAAGCGCGAGTAGGGCGGGTAGTGGGTTGGGAGATGTTAGATGTGGCCAACCTATTTCCATATCCGCATCTTCACTTCCGCCCCGCACGACCTCTTACCGACGTCATTAACTAAACAAACATCTCGATAGGCAGCAAGCTGTACAAATCTCAGCCTTCAACACTCTAATTCTCCCAAAAATCTGTGACAATTTGTTTATTTATTTGTAAGAAACAACCAGCTTTTGATGCTGATTTATATAATCCTACAAAGGAAGTTTAACAGTCAATAAAATTTCCTGTGCTACCAGTGGTTAAGTACAGATGTTTTATTAGAAAAAATAAAATATGAAAGAAAGGGGAGAGGAAGAGGAAGGTAGGATCGGGACAGGAGATGCTCTCGATACATTTTATACTCGTATTACTTCGGTTCGATATTTTGAAAGGGTATTGTGAAGAATGTCGATATTGTGAAATTGTACGTTATATTTCGCACAAATACGAGGAATTGGGGAATTTATCCTATGATTGGTCCTGCATGCGGGCAAATAAAAAAAACTTGTCAGGTTGGTGTTGGTGTTGATGTTTATAAAGTTAATGAGTACTGGCTAGTCAGGACTATTATTCATAATTTTAAATAACAAGATTTGATCAAATATTAAGCCTCGCGGTTGAAGCGTGACTTGCGACAATTATTAAATTATTTTAAGTAATTACTTATCTGCTTTTATCATTTATTGTTAATTTTTGTTTATGTTTGTAATTTTTGTCTATTTTTACATTATTATCATTTGTCTATACTTTATTGATCTATTTTTTAGTATACTGTTTATCCTGATGGGGGAAACTTTGCCTCTGAAACATGTATTTATTTTTTAAAAACAGTGGTATAAACAAAGTGCTTCTCATTAATTATATGAATAATGATGCCACAAAATAATTACACACCTGTCGAATAAATTTTAATTAATTAATTTTTACATAGTTAATTTGTCTCTTCTCACATTATTGTCTTTCTATAGAAAATATTTGTCACTACTTTTTAATATACTATGTATACTGATGAGGGAAGCTTCGCTTTCGAAACATGTTGATATTTACATATTAAAAACAGTGGTGTAAACAATGTATATCTTTTTAATTATATTATAAAAATTATTATTATTTCTTCAAAAGATTGGTTTTAACTTTGTGGCGTCATTATTAATCTATATATATATATATAAATCAATGTAAGTTTGTTTGTTTTTTTGTCATCGATGTTCTCAAAAATCACTGTACTGTTTTCGCTGAAAAAAGCAGTGCCGGGAATGTTTAGAAAGTAGTTTGAATGAAATCCTATATGTAAAACTGTTACTATAACCTTTAAAAAATAGTATTAAAAACATTGAACCCGCCATCTTTTATTTAATTTAGGCCATAGATATAACATTCTGCTTAGCTACAGATTGCATATTCAAAAGAAGATGGTTTTTTTGGGTAGAGTATTTTCAAAGTGTAAAACACAAGCAGGTACCTACATTAGAACTCTATTATTTAGATAAGTTTTGAAAAAACAAACGTTTGGAATGAAATAAAATTTTCGAATAGTTTCTTTATTCAGAGATAGTTACTTTTGCTGTCAAATCAATTATGGCACCCTAATAACAAGCAAGAATTCACAACATTATAGCATTATACAAAGCCGAGCAAGGCCGGGTACACATCAGCTAGTAAATAAATAAAAATTGCTTTGTAAACACTACTTTTTTACATATAAATATGTTTCAAAGGCAGAGCTCATCAGGACATACAGAATGCTAAAAAATAATAATGTGAAGTACAGACAAATGATAAACATTATAATACTCTTAGCAAATTATTGCATCAATGTATACTCCAAGCAAACGCTTTTAACTGAAGAGTGGTATTAAAATATGTTATAAAAATTTAACTTTACTCTAAACAATGTACTCGTATGTACCCATATGTTTAATTATTTTTTTAAAAATATTTTTTTTATTTACTTTATGCACTTCAATGCAACGATTGCCCCGCGTTTTATGTTTGCAAAACGTCGCGTAACGTTAATATTTGGACAAAAAACACTTAAGATGTCTCAATAATAATGGGTTCTCGGAACTGGCTAACCACCTCTTAGAAACAACCACACATTCAATAAAAATACAGCCACTAGTTTACTCCATAAAAATGGAACAGGCACTTAGACTAGATAACTTAGAAGCATTATAGGTAAGGAAAGCCAAAAACACGAACAGTAAGACTGATTAATAGTCAAATAATTTTAAATAAAAGTCCGATTCTTAAAATATTCTCAATCAACGTAGTACAAACCCTTTCCTGTCCGATACCTGCTCCCCCCATCATTGGGCATTCACTCGCCCGTTTTTATCAATTGTTACAGTGCGGAATCTCGCGATCCGGCTCGCAATTACATTTAAATTCAGATATTATTAAAAAGTAGTAATAGTTCTCACTATACTCAAAGTCCTCGACTAGCTCAATCCCAGGGTATATAGATGTATACAAAGATACGAAGAACACCCAAAAACGTGACTAACCTTTCCAGTTGTCAAAAACAAACCAGTGATCCAAAATGGCTGATAATGCTAACTTTTATAAAGTGGTGAATACAAAATATATATTTTTTAAATTCATTTATTAATAATGACGCCACAAAGTGAATACCAATCGTTTGAAGAAATTACAAAATAAATTTCTTTGTTTCAAATTGGTATAACGCAGCAAGAAAATGTAGTGAAATGGTCTGGATAGTTTTCCAACGTACTTAATTTGAAAAGTGGCGTAAGGTAAGGAGGAAGCATGTATCTTCAATGTCTAATGAATTAATTCAAAGATAAGTCTTGTCATTAAGATGACACAAAAATTGGTTGCCATGTTCAAGGAGTATGTGTAAATAGTGTTAATTACGCAGATGATATGGTTCTTTATTACCATCACTTAGCGCACTAAAGAAACTACTCCGCCTATGTGAAGATTTTGCAAAAAACCACAACCTTGCATATAATACGCCCAAATCAATTATTATGGTTTTCAAATGTAAAAACGAAATCGTGCAAACACCCTCAGTATGGCTAGACGGAAGGAAAGTGGATGTTATTCGTAGCGTCAAATATTTGGATATATTATCACAAACGACCTTAAGGACATTGAGGATATAGAGAGAGAAAGAAAGGCGACATCCGTTACGGCAGGTATGCTGTCAAGTCGTTTTTACCTTTGCAGCGTAAACGTCAAAAGAATGCTGTTCAACACATTCTGCACATCTCTGTATACGTCAGTACTGTGGGTGCATTATACTGTATCCCAATGGAAAAAGATGAAAGTCACTTACAATAATGCATATCGCCAACTATTCCGCCTACCAAGATACTGCAGCGCTACAGAAATGTTCATGGAGTGCACTCTTTCAGAGCACTTCTCCGCCACCGCGTGGGAAACCTATGGTGCAGAGTACGCTAATCCAAGGATACCATCATTACTGCCACGGCTGCATGGATGGACTCTCCCTTGATGGACCTTTGGAACGAGAAATCATCATATATCCACCATAAACTTTTTTTTTCTCTCTTAGTGAATGAACTTATTTTCCATATTTTACTCACTAATCTTTTTCATGTTTTTTTCTTTTTTTCTTCCTTTTATTTTACTTACCTATTGTTATTTTTTTTTATTACTATCACTTATGGAACGTATTGCTTTGCACTACCCCTGTGGAAGAAAGAACTATTATTATTATTTTATATTTTAAGGTAATTTAACCATTAACCTTCCTAATCAAATGCAATTTTCTACAAGCATCAAGAAAGCTTCCAAATATACAATGTTACAATTCATTAAAACAAATCTTCAAGAATTAACTTTCAGAAGTTATGAAGAACCCTCCGGTCACAATTGTAACGAGAAACTATGGAGGAAACCTTTCATAATAAGTTTTCCAACTACAAGCATTTCTAATGTTGCATTTTCTTCCAACATTTAGCGGGAATTGTACGGGCCAAGATATTCCCTGTTGAACAAGTCCTGAATTTCCAGAAAAATCATGAAAATTATTTCCCTTCGCGGAGAGGCAAAACTTTACGCAGAGAGTAATGCGATATGAAAAGTATGGTAGAAATAGTATTACATTTTCCCCTTACGCTGCGGCTTTCTGCGGGCAGGTTTAAATCCACCTGATGGCATTTTTATTTTGAACACCTGGGTAAAGAGAGAACCGGCTCAAATTATTCTTACCAATCCTTCAGTTTAAACTAAATACTACCGTCTGAGGTAAAATTACTTTCAGCCATTTTGACGATTATAATATTGTGTATAAACGTTATTTTAGCACAGTTTTTGCTCTATTTGATCGGTGAATGCAGCGGTCTTCAAACTTGACCAATGTGGAATTATTTTATTTTATTGTTACGAATTACTCGTTTATTCCTTTAAATGATTAGTTCTCGGTGTGATTCTCTGGATCTGAAGAAGTTTGCAGGGAAATTAACATTAATTATGTAGGAACTGTGATTATGGAAATAATCCACCGGCAACTTTTGTCAAGTGGCAATACTAACAAGCGCATGCGTATTCAGCAGCGAACGAAATGTTGGACCATTTGAAAAAACCAATTGACATTCGACTTCGTGTGACGTTGGCTCGCAGTTCATAATTCATAATCCCTACATATTAAAATCTCCCGCGTTACTCTTTCTGATAAAACATCGTCTGTGCCTAAATTAAAATAAAGTTGATATGTTTTAAATAAGAATTCTATTAATTTGAATATCCGATCCCATCCTTTAAACTGGTACCCCGATAAGTGTAAATCATTAAAAATGATGGGGTTTATTCACAGAATATGTAAACCATTCAAGAACCCTCAATCAATTCTAACCGTTTACAGCCCCTCAATTAGAAGTAAACTGAAATAAGGAAATTCTATTTAGAATCCTCATTATTACAAATATGAAAACATTGTTGAATCTGTTAAAGAAAACTAAGAATGTTATCTTTTAAATGTGGTCTAGTTGACAATATTCTATCATACTACGTACGTCTCGAATACTTCAACATTAATTCACTTAAAATTAGAAAGCAAATTATTGATTTAATATATTTATACAAAACAATTCACTGTCATCTAATTACTATATTATGTCTTAGCAGTATTAAAATAAACGTGCATAATTCCTATTGTTTAAGACGCCATAGCACATTCCACCTGAATACTGCCAGAAGTAATATTGCCTACTTTACTCCCCTGCCTCACATGTGTCGACTATATAATAAGGTAGAGTGTGCTAATGTAGAGATTTTTGTCGATAATATTGATTTCTGATTTAACATTTTGTATCACACATAAACACGTTCCATTGTTGTGTAAATTATCACTTAAATCAAGGGCAACAATCATTACATAATTTATTTTAAAATGTAAATATGTTGTAAGTCCCTATTCATAAACGATAGATGTTAACCATTCAACAATATTGTTTAAAAGACCCTCCTGTTCATAAAAATGTTTGTCACTGGTTGTAAGTCACTATTTACAGGTCTTGGTTATAGGTCGCTAGCTATATAAGTGTTAGACGTAAGTCACTAATTATAAGTCTGAATTAGGTAGTTTCTAATTAGAAATCTTAGCTGTAAGCCATTAGTAATTAATCCAAGATGTAAATTTTTAGATATAAGTCGAAGCGATAAGACATAGGTTAGAAAAATTATCTCACGAAAACGGCGCTCTAGAAATAAACCATTTATTATTATTATTATTTATAAAAGCAAAATAAAAAAGGTCATCAATCGGCTTACAAAATTTACTCATCATACGTTGGGTATTGGATACAAAATGAAATAATTATATGACACTGTAAAGCAAAGAAAAAAAAAGTTATAAGTTAAAAATCACGGAATATAACAAGTTTATAAAAAAAGTAAACATGCCATAAATAATGAAATATGAACAAATAAATAAATAATATATCCAAGCACTCTCCCATCTTTGATTTTGTTAATATCTCTCTTTCACCTTCTTTTATAATAGTTACCTAATTGTTATTTTAAATTTGCTTTTGTTTTTGCACTCAAATAAACCGGATTATATACTTGTATGTTATTATTACTATATTATGTACTTGTATATTATGTATCATGTAGATTGTTATTATATTATGCACTTATGTATTATGTGTCATGTAGATCAGGCTGTCATCTAAAAATAAAAATCTTTCCCTTTATAACTTCTCTGTGTCGCTCACTTACACATTATTATACCTACTATGTATAATTTTTTTTTTACTTAAAACCTTTTTTCCTTCCTGTACACAAAATCATTTAAATGTTAAAATATGTAATAATTTTTATGACCCTCGGGGCGTTAAAAAATGAATAAATAAATATTTACATGAAAATAATACATGACTAAATATATCAGTTGATTCTTACGCAGAGTTGTTTAGCTTTAAAATGAAATATAGTAAAAATTTATTAATAAATATAATACAATTATACGCTCAGACCCAATAGGCGTATTGTAATACAATGATGACCGGATGGCTGCACACTTTTAAAAAGTAACATAAAGTCATTAAAATTACAAAAAAAGAGAAAAAACTAGACTGAAAGCCTAATCTAACCTTAACCTATTTAACTTTTTTTAATTAAATTTAAAAAAAAATTGTAATTAGGTTTGGTTAGAGTAGGTTTTCAAACTAGTTTTTTTCGATATTTGAATGATTTTATATCACTTTTATGAAGTTTGCTAATTCGTACGTGTGTTGAATTGTCATAGAACCCAATTTAATATTTTTTTTATGTTGAAAACGCAGTTGTAATTTAGTAGTTATTTGTTTGTAAAATTAACAAAGAGGAAAATAATTCGGTTTATGATATAAATAAGTAGATGGTAGGTATATACATAAAATTATATAATAAATAATAAAATATACCAGAAGAGTTAGTTAATGATTCGTCCCGATTGCATTTTTATAGCTCTAGCTGTATTTAGTCATTGATTCCAGGTAGTTCATATCCCTCCTTTCCTTACAAACTTGGTACACTTAAAATGTATTAAAAAAATATTGCAAGTTAAATTATTTTGTTTTCCTTCCCACCCAGCTGATGTTCAGTCCCGGCCCCATGTCTCCGGTTTGATATAACTTCATGAACACTGTACATCTTCCCGTGGAATACATGTACACACACAGTGTTAAACTCGAATTTTATACCACACTGTTCATAGTTTGCCATCTTCCTCTTCGTTTTTCTACCCCACTGTAAATGATATGCGACACCATTTGAACTTTCTCTTTGTTTATCATCTTACATATCGGAAAAACTTTTTCTCGGGGACATACTTTATGCTCGTGTTCTCAGGGGTGGGCGAGGGAATGCTTCGTGTACAGTAAAATTTTTGTCATATTTTACTATTCTTTCTATCCTTGAAATTAAATAGATTTTGCACTTTATTTGATCCGATTCAGGAGGTTATAGACCCGTTTCTCGAAGTAAAAGGCCACAAAAAGAACAATTTTTTTAGTAATAACCACGTTCTAACTTAAATAACAGTATTTTTTTCTAATGATATTTTTCGTGCTCCAAACGTTCCAAATCTATGGCCGGTCGGTTTACAGGTTAGAATGGCAAATGTCAGAACAAGGATGAGCTTTACTGTATGTAATTTTATATTATATTTGTACTAAACCATAATTAAACATAACTAATAAAAATATGTTCCTACCTTTTTAGAAACTTTAACTCAAAAAAATAATAATAGTATTAGACAAAACCATATATATTTTTTAAATTTAATATAAATCAAATTTTATAATGTTATCATTAAGTTGCGCAAGTATTTTAGCTTTATATTATTGTGACAGCTGTTTCTGCATTCAAGGCTATTTTTAAACTGTGGTTAGGCCACGTTGAGACGACTTATTTATATGATTCTATTTACCTTTTCCTAATTCCTATTTTTTATGGTGCCTGAAATGATTTATTACCGGTGTAACCGATTTTTTGAGAAACGAATTGTGATAATGGATTCTCCATTAGGTGATGTACTTACATTTGAAATCCGTTTTCCACGTATTGAACACAATGTTTTCTTAATTGATTTATAATAACGTGAAAGCTATTGTGTTATATTGTTTTGGTCTTGTGAACATACTGAGTAGTGGGGAATAAATAAATTTCCTCGCTTTATTAATTAATGTTCTTTTGTGATCATTCGTTCGTTTGTTAATTTCCAATTGTTCAAGTAAATTAAATCAAAGACCCTTTCTTTATATACGTAAGGTTTCTAATTATCATAATGTCCGTATTGACAATTGGTTTGCACAAGAATATTCTTATTTCTTTCATTAATAATGGTTTTTTTTTTTCGAACAACAATTATAGTTCACCAGATCAAAAACAAAAGTTCGTATTTAAAACGCAACAAGCAAAAAGATCAAATTAAAATATTCATACAAATCCAAAGCCAGAATACGCGACCCGTGACGTAAGATGTTCCGAATGCAATGTACCAACATAACGGAATGTTTCAGTGAGATCATTTCATATATTTAAATAACAATTTATAAGTTCTGCCCCTAGATATTTACGACACAATTTTTAATTTCTTAATTGGCATTTTCCGATCTATATGCATTTTTTTTTGCCGTAAAATTTTTCACTTGAGTTATTGTTCAAAATGTACGAAAGTGCTTGAACATGAAGAGCGACAATTACTATAAAATCACGCAACTCTTAAATCGTTTTCGGAAGATGTTGAAAATACAAAACGGTTTCTCAAAACGGCGAACTGTAGTGAACAGTAATGATCTGGTGTCATGAAATTAGACCGAGGTTTTCTGAACGACAATTACTTTAGATCAGTGATTCCCAAAGTGGTCTATATCGACCCCCAGGGGTCTATGACAACCTGCAAGGGGTCTACGTTAGCGAAAAAAAAATTTGGGGGTCCATGAAATGAAAATGGGGGTCCACGATAGTGGATCTCAACATACACTGATAGTACCTATTTACTTACATTATACTATCTTATAATATAAAGACATGTACATTATTTATAAAAGTACCTATGAAGTAAAAAAATTATTATATTTGTTTATAAAATTGTGTCACTTGTAGGATGTAGTCATTCGCTTTTTTGATCGCAATACATTTTTAACTTGTAAAAACCTGCACATAATGACATACCAGTATCATCTTGTTACAAGCATACGCGCAGTAAAAATCTTGTCAATTTTTGTTTCAGAGTTTCGCAAACTTGCACTGACTTGTTCAATTCGTCACTCTATAAATACGAATGTGAGACAAATACGTTTATTCGTTTCCTGAATCTTGAAAAGGAAAGTGCTAAGAAAATATTTAATATTTTAAAAAATATAAACTGGTAGTTTATCACACAAATTATAGTGAATCAGAGTTATTTTGTTTGAGAGTGCCGGAGAAAAGTAAGTATATTTTTTTTATTAAATTTTAGTTTTGTACGCGTACTTAGCAACGATAGATAAATTACGCCAATCATGACTTCAGTTATTTGCAGTTTAATATTCAAATCATGTAAAATTATACGAGTTTCAATAGTTTCTTTTTCAAAGTTTTAGCAATCTGTATTATAATTACAGTGTAATCTCCGTAATGTTCGATGTTCGGATTACCGAAAAGTTCGGATTATGGAATGTTTTCGGAAAAATCTAAAAAAAGACAACTGTACGTACATATTACGTATGTATTTAATTGTTAACATACATGTTTTAATTTCCTTTCCATCGTCATACCTAGTGGAAAAGGGGTTCATCGCTGTTACCAATCTCCTAACGAAAAAAAGAAACAGACTAAGATTAAACCTGACAAAATTGACGCCAAATGTTGATAATTTATTATTAAAGCATCAGGTTCATCCTTCCTTCTCAAAACATTTACTTATTTCTTAGTTTATTTTATGTTACGTTTATTTTATATAATAGATACAAAATTTTATTTTGAATAGTTGTAATTTAAATTCAATTAATAAATGTATAAAACTTAATATTTGTTTTAACTTTTATTTTTTAACACTCAACTTCACTACAGTTTTATAGAAATTTAGAAATTTATGAAAAATCAATATCAGGTAAGTAGGGGGTCTACCAAAAACCGAAAAACATGGCAAGGGGTCTACGACACAAAAAAGTTTGGGAACCTCTGCTTTAGATCATTCTTTGCGGGATTACGACAGGTTTAACCTAGTTAGGTAGGTAATTTAAATCACACAATAATTTAATTATGTAACAATTTAAAATTATATTTAAACACGTCGTATTGTATGAAACTGTATTACTTTATTTCAATAAACGTAGATTCATCGAAATTTAATTTTATTAAATCAGAATGGTAAGCAAGTGAAAGTTATTTTTTTATGAACAGTTATTTTACGAGAATCATAATTTAGCCCGTAAAAATGAAAAAAATCTCTCAGAGTAAGCATTAAATTTTGCTTATGTCGTGATGGAGGACTTAGCCATCCAAGGAATATGACACCTAGGTGTGACCCAGACACGATATCAATTCAGCCACTGGCCGGTTCTGTTGAAAAAATTTAAACAGTTCGACATATTGTTTTTCCATGTTAAATCCAGAAATTAAATCTCGAAAAAGACGACTTCTTGAATGATATTCTGTTATTCTAGAATTTTCTATTTTTATTCTTGCTCTGAAATTAATTTTAAGCTCTTCACTTATTTCGTTTGAACATGCATAATTATTCGGGACGCCACTGTCGACAAGAAAAGTTGCCAATTTTCCTACACATATGAACATAAACTAGGCTGCCGTCTAGTTAAGAGGGGTTTTCTTGCTCGGCTAAGTTGCACAACCCTCTTCATTTACTCCTCAACTATGCTCCTTCCCTTCCTCTTCCCCTTCGCTTTCCTCCCGCCCCACTTCACTAACTACTCCCACTCCTTACCCCAGTCCTTATTCATTAAGGATGATAATATTTCATCTCGCCGTTAAAGTCAAGTATGGTTTTTATTCTTATTCTTTCACTCTGATGTGGTAAAGCAAGGCTAGATGGTAGAGACAGGGTAAAACAACAATGTGTGCGCCAGAAAGTCCTCGATCAGCCCAAGGTTATAAGTCTTGGACTTTATGGGTGGATATTTTATTAGGTTTTATTTTCTTCTTTTTTATAACAAAATAACAAATAATTATATCCTCACTGGTATTTTATGTGCTGAGGATTTAATTTAAAAAATAAAAAATATATATTTGTAAAGTGAGGTGTTATAAGAGCAATCGAGTTGGTTCGGTATTAGTCTGTATTTGGTGTTAATATTTTTTTTTTGAGATCTTCCTATGTAACGCATCCAGCGTTTGATTTGATTTTAAAATTTATTATTGTGGTTGTGATTTTTAAAGGAGAGTGGCATTTTGTTTTAGAGTTTAGTTCCATAGTACAAGTAGCTTTTTTGTCCAAATGTTGTGTTTGTTGTTGCTTGTTGTGTGTGTTTTTGACTCTAAGATCCAGTGTTTCTAATATGTGTGATTGTTGTTATTTCTTTTTTTTTGTATTTATGAATGTAAAGTTGTACTGTTTTAGAGTATAATTGTTTTATTGATATAATGTTTAAAGTTTGGGACTTGAAATATAATTTTTATGGTGGCTCTTTATGTTCTAATGAGTAAATTAAGAATATTATCATTAGCACTGCCCCATCCAATAATACAATATTCTAATAGTGATTGGCAGAGAGCCATGTAGATCTTAAGAAAATGTTTTGTACGGAGAACATTTCCGACTGTTTTAATTTAATTTTAATTGACTTGGGTCGAAAAGTTATACAGAGAGATTATTATTACTTGTTTGATTAAAGCACTTATCGTTAACACTTGATATTACATTGTGATATATAATACAATTGTCTAGCAAGGCTTAAATACCTCTACAGTAAGTTATTATTAAGTTCTGCAAGTATAACGCAATATATATGCAAGTAAAACGACATAACACATTTAAATAAATCAATTAAGAAAACATTATCAGTTAAATATGAGGAAACACATTGTAAATGTGAAAACCTCACAGAATTCAGAATTTTAATTGTCTTCTAACTAAATCGGTTTTACCGATAATAATACATTATTTTTAAAAACTCGTCCATATTAGAATGGGGTGGGAGTAAATAAAATCATATAAATAAGTCGGCACGATGTGGATTATCCGCAGTTTGAAAATGGCCTTGAATGCCGAAACAGCTGTCACAATAATAAAAACTGTAAATCTTGCAGAACTTAATAATAACATTATTAAATTTGATTTACATCAATGAAGGCTGTTTGTTGTTTACTGAAAATTTGGTGAGAAAAAAAGAAGGAATAATTCAGTTGATTCACTTTATAACTTTGATATTTGAAAGGCATGGAAAGGTAGAGAAAATTGAGGTAAGTTATCTATTAATTGGTTGCGATCGCGCTGAGTAAATTCTAACATAAAGTTGGAATCACATAACAAATTGAACACCGTTAATTGTTAGAAAAAAATACACTAAAATTAATATGAATATAGAAAAAAATACATTAATATGACAAAACGACAAATCTTTTTAAAAATATATACCTGAATACAGCACATGAGTCCCAACCGCTGTCAACCGTCTGAAGCCAGTGGGACTATCGAATCCCAAGTGAGGGGTTTGTTGTGAAGCTTAAGAGAAACGGCTGCGCGGCCTGTTTCATACAAAACTTGATTTAGGATTTGAGGCCAAAATACTCACCTTAACCTAATGATATTTTTTTCATCAAAAAATATAGTGAATATCTAGTACGGATTAGAAGTAATTTATTTATTTATGTTGTGCGTTAAAGGAATAAATTTTTCACGATTTTAGAGGCACCTTTAACAATTATTTGGGGCTAACGGAGATGTAAAAAAAACTTTTACCCCATCTACCTTGAAAATGCAATGAAACATAATTTTTTTTTTTAAATATTAAAATAAGCATTATGGTGGACTTTAAATTAAACTAAAAACGACCAATTTACGTTGGAACACAAATATTCCGCACGTAATTTAAAATATCGAGCCGATAAAAGTTTTTTTTTAAATGTTATGTTTTTTTTAATATTTTTATTTACGTATTTAATTATTTTAAAAATAAATAAAGGAGTAAGGAAATATACACAAAATAACCTCACCTAACTGAAACTAATTTAATCCGTCACTCAACATTCCCAAATAATATATGTATTATAAACCCATTGGTTCTGATTTGAGTTGTAGATCAAATCAACCATAATAAATAATGAATCGAGTGACTTTATTATTATAAAAAACATATTTTTAATACGTAACGAATTACATAAGAACGATTGACAAAATTTATAGGTCAATGCGACTTTTTTCAACTCGACACGTGATTTCCATATTGAGTTATGGATCTTTTTAAATATCCAAAAATACCTGTTATTAAAATAAAAGTTTTCAAAAAAGAGCGTTGAAACTTAGTATTCTGAAACATCCTCGAGTTAAACAACATAATTTCAGTTGCGATTGTGATGAATTCGAGTCTTAGCAGGAAAATATTTTTCTTTAATACTTTAAAATAATTCATGTAAATTTAGAGTCTCGAAGGATAAGGGAGCGTTGCACATCTTGGAACGATTTCGGGGTGGCTGAAAGGAAAGTACCAGAGCTTCATAGAACTCATAGAAGGAGAATTTATTGTAAAAACATTCCTTAATAATGAATTATGACTTGTGACTTGTGAATCCTAAACAAACATATCGAAAGCGACGATAACGGGATTATACAAAAACGAACACTTGAAAAGAATACATGTGAATGTTACAGACTGGGTTACAAGGTTAAGGACCCAGAAATATTCCAGTGACGGCGGGTAGCATAAACTCGGCGATGGAAAAGTATCCGAAATAATCGTTGATTGAATTGGAGAGTTGTGCAATTTCGGCGTGAATTACGTATTTGGAAAGGGGGAACCAGATAGAAACATTGTCTAGATTACCATTTTGGGTAAATATAATGATTTACAAGCATATTAATTGACATACTAAATAGAATCAACACGGCGTAGTTGATTTTAAAAATTAACTAGTTGCTATGGTTCGAAACCGCAAACTAGTGCCTCACCTAAAATACCTAAAACAAATTAAATAAGGATTTTTCAACGACCCGAGTATAAGTCTTGGAGACGCCGCTGTAATCGGTAACAGTTAAAATGAATAGGAATCCTGCGACGCGTTGAAAGATGAGCGCGGTTTGTTTCGGGATAAGACATAATGTTAGAGAATCTCAAGGGTTTTGGATGGCTGCAGGTAGTAAATTATCAAAGTTATGATTGTATGAAGGCGAGAATTCTTCTTTTATGGGAGGGTGATAAATTAGGTACCAACGTTTAAAGCAAGGTGTTGAAATAATGAAGTTACCGAGGCACGTTGAAGAATTAAATAATGTGACATCTCTAAGAAACAGGAATTAGTTATTGATTTAGAAATGAGTTGGATTCTACCCATCCCTAGGACTGAAGATAATAAATTATCGAGTTAGTGACGAAATTGTTATGAATAATATATCCAGATGCGCATTGAGAGACCAGTGTGCCTGCTTTGTTAATATTTTGTATGCGACGAAATAAATAAAAACTTATATGAGTAAGTAGTTCGATCTTGAATGCGATTCGGTGTCCAGCGCAACTGGGAAGCTGCCTTTTATTCTGCATTCAGATTTACGGTTTTGTGAGGAATGGAATAGGAGATAGGTATAGTCTTGATGACTTCGATTATGAAATTGAGCTTACCCAGGTTTAAGTCACTAGCTGCAGGTCCAAGTTGTCGTTATCTATATAACTCTTAGATGTAAATCACTAATTATAAGCCAGAATTAGGAAATTTCTAAGCTGTAAGCCATTAGTAATAAAACTAATATGTAAATCATTAGATATAGTTTAAGCGATAGGGTATATATGGTGGAAGTGGCCCATTTGTTATTGTTATTATTGTTGCCTGAGCGAATTTCTACATTTGGCACGCGTGAGTGCCAAATGTACCGTGATACTAGCAGGAACGGTACCTATTTTGGTTCGACAGTGGGATCAAACAGTAAGTAAATATCTTACTCAGAATAGTTGGTTTATAGGAGATAATTTAAAAGAATTATAAATTCGTTTAAGTTGGCGAAGGATACCTAGTACGGACCTGTGCGTCGAATAACGGGAAGATAGTCGGTTTTTTTTGGAGAGTTGGGGAGAAGGTAGGTAGTCGATTCGGAGGAGGGGGATAGTGAGTTTTAGATAGTCAGAGAGAGTGGTTGTTTTAATTTGATAAGGGAGGACACGGTCGGTCTTAGATAGGCAGAGAAAGGGGAGCGTTTTTTAGAAGACGGGAGCGAATGTGGTGGTGTTTTTATGAAGGAGTCTGTACTAGAAATTGCATGGGTTTTTGCATGCATAAAAATGCGTGAGAGTGGTAGTTGTTTTGCGGGTTTTGTGTGTGAAATTAAACTAAATATTTTGGATATGCACTAAGAAGTAGGGTAAGTTTTTAATAATTTACTAACAAGTACATCAACCCGTTTCCTAACATTTGAAAATCCAATAACGTTAGACAGTTAGTCGCGGAATACGTCGGGCGAGGAAATATTAAATTACGTGCCGATCGATATTGTGTAATTGTTTTGTTTTTGGACTTAGAAAAATTTCATTTGATTTGATTCTTAAAGTTTTAAATAAATTCTTTTAAATAGTTGTTGGATTGATTCAACAATAGTTTGATTTAATTCAATAATAATTTAATAAATATTGAAGTTTCTAAAATTCATTATAATTAAGTTGATACTAAAAATTACTTCTGTGAATTAATTAAAATTGGTGGTTTTAAGTGAAATTATAATAATCGAAAGTGTTTATAAATAAAGTGTTTGAATTGAAGTTGAATGGAGTCCGTCGCGAAATAAGTTGGAAGAAATAGTTGATTACGGGCGTATCGGTATTTAAGTGATTAAAAGGTGTTTTTCTGGACTTCAAAAAAAAATTCCATCTTAAAATAAATAAAATATTTGTGTTTAAATTAATATTAAAATTTTCTTAAAGACAGTTCGTCTCGAGTTGATACGTCGTTAATTGCGTGCGGAGTGATTAAAAAGTGTTTTTCTGGACTTCAAAGAAATTTCATCTTAAAATAAACAAAATATTTGTGTTTAAATTAATATTAAAATTTTCTTAAAGGTAGTTCGTCTCGAGTTGATACGTCGTTAATTGCGTGCGGAGTGATTAAAAAGTGTTTTTCCTGGACTTCAAAAATTTCGTCTTCTAATAAATAAAGTGTTAAAATAAATTCTCTTGTTGATCTAATACAATAATAGTTTCATAAATAGTGAAATTTCCTAAAAAATTAATAATACTTAAATTACGTTAAAGATTCTAAAAGTCGCAATTAAAGTTGGTAACAATAATTCGATTTAATTTTCTCAAAATTATAAGTGCAATGTGATACTAATAATAATTTAATAAATATTGAAAAATTTCTATAATTAATAAAGTTATTTGTTTAAAGATTTTTAAAATTTGCTTCTGTGAATTAATTAAAATTGTTTAAATGAAATGTGATTTAATTCATATTTTGTGTTGAACTGAATTTATTACGAGTTTAAGAAAAATTAAATATAATTGTGTTTAAAATAATTTAGTGAAAGTTTAAAAACAGCTGAGTCTTAGTTTCATATAATTCATTTTTAATACCTAGCGTGGGATTAATTTCGTCAAAGAAAAATAATAAAGTTCTAAAATATTACCAAGCGTTCAGTTTACGGATTTAATTAATAGTTAGTAAAGAGAATTACGTGAGTACAAAGAATAAAATAGGAAAATAAAACAACAAAATTTAAATATTATCTAATAATATTTGGATTTAGAGATCATTAAATTTGAAGAAATAGTACAAATCGGTAGATCACGAATTGAAATTAGGAAACACTAGATTGTATTAAGTAAATCTTTCTAACTTAGATTAAACATTCCAGGCAGGGAAGTTCAATATTTTCTGAATCTTCATATTGGCGTGTATAACCCGTCTGGAAAAATTATGAATTTGTCGGAATTCAGGTGAGTCAATTTAATATACAAGTTTTCAGGTTCTCCCGGGGAAGGCGAGGACGGAGACATGAATTATATTTCTATTGATGTATAAGCGCACATATTAAATGCATATATTATATGTATAAATATATATTTATATTTAATGTTTAATATGTATATATATATAAAACCAATTATTATATTTATGTATATCTCCCATAAAAACAATTTATTTTATTAATATATATATTTTCCTAACATATAAATTCAAAACTAACGTTACTAAAATTACCAACAACCCAAACGATTTTTATTAATTCAAAGATCGTTATCATTCTAAAACAAACCAATGAATCCTAACTGTTATGCTTCCTGACGGGGGTCTCTGACACCTTATAACTGTCGCATATCTCAACGACCTACATCCTCGACTGTTATTATAACTAGGTCAACATTCCAAACCACACCCTTCTTTTATCGAAGTATGTAGATACGTATAAGTATGTATATATATATTCAAATTTCAGTACATCTTACGAAGAATAAGTACCTTAACAAACGTCGACATTTAATTGAAAAATAACTATCATCTTTTGCGATGAACTATCATCTTTTAGAAATCACGTATTTGTAGTTTGCGTACATACATATTTTTATAGCGCCATTTTCATGGAAAGATTCAATTCAAAGGCGCTCCACACCCGTTCGAACATATTGATGAATTCAACAGAACAAACAAAACCCACATTATTAGAAATATCAAAATAAGCATAATCATTCGTCGACAATACGTTCCCAAGTTATGTTATAAAATTAATTTTATCTTCGACTTAGGTTTTCAAGGTTCAGGCCTTGCAAATTTTGGGCTTTTGGAGTCCTACCTTTTCTTCAAACAAACAAAAATCAATCTACAGTTAAATTCAAACTACATGAGATAGCAGGGTCTTATTAAACCAACCTGTCAACCAAACCAAAAAGTAATCTATTATATATATTGTATTATCACTTTTACGTATATTCATAAGTATTATATCTGGATATCTGGCACAGATTCACGACCTGTGTTGGAGATGTCAGATCCACAATTTTCCGGGAAAACTGGAGTATTGTGGATTATAAAAACTCGTATTGTATACATATATTTATAATTTGTACCTATCGATTGGGCAGAAATAATTGCTGATTTAAGCGTGGTTATCTCTGAACTCTTGATGCGGGGGACGGCCTTTCAACCCGGACTTTGCAAAATTCGCAAGTATATAATGTTGTTTGACGAGGGGACGGAACCGGTTTGATCTCCTTTAAATGTAACTGTCTGGAGGACGGGAATTCGGAGGGTCTCGGACCCATGGATAAGGAAGGTGCTCTTTCCGTCGCGGTACAAGGGATGACCAATAGCGCACGAACTAAAAGAAGAGGTTACGTATACCGATTTGGTCAGGCTTTGCGTCTGTGAAGAGAGAGTTACTGACCGGAAACGTGGTCATCTGAGTACTTTAGGGGTAGGTCTGGAGCCGAATTGCAGCAAAACAAACTGTATTCGATCTCTCGTCATAACAAAAGCTGTGAAAACTAAAACCTAATCATGTAAATTTTCCCAAATTTAGGAGAGGATGGAGAAGGCGCCAAAACAAGTAAAACTGTACCTTTTAACCATGAAATTCATTGAAACTAACCCATGTAGAATAACACTTAGTACGATGAGGAAAGACGATAATACTGTGATCATTACATTTATGTATACCAAATTTAAAATCGAAACTACGTCGTATTATATAGATCAGGAATAGTGCAATTAGTATAGCCCAGAAGCTAAGTTTTCCCATTAAAACTCACGATAGAAGAAAAATAGAAAATTTAGGGTAAAGTTAGGAAAATGCTAGTCTTCCTATAGGAAATTAACGTAGATTGCATAGTAGGATAATAGTAGAGAGATTCAGAACATTAAAGTCTAAGATAGGAGTAATGTTAGGAATATGAATTCTGTCAATGGTATGCGAGAGTCTGCCTACGCTACAAAGAATAGGGGTTACCACAAATAAGGCTTTGTTTTTCCAATAGTCTGAAACAAAAAAACAACACAACGTAGACTCCGGAAAAGCTTGGGAAATTGACCACATTGGAGTGCAAAATTTCCGTGAAAATCATGAAAATCGGAAACACTCGAATGTTAGCATAGGGCTAGACGTTACACGCTGGCCAAGGAGGAGAAAAACCTCAAATTGAAAGGAAAACTACAAAGAGTTTTCCAATCACATTAGTTAGAAAAATTTAAGGCAGCAGTAGAGGAGTCATCTTAAATCGGTGGCGCGAACGGTAGTCTATTGCTAAATTAAATCATAAACGAAGGAAGGACGGGCCATCACATCTTTAAAGCCTAGTAGGAGGGGGGGGCCATCTCAAAGTCTTCATATATTAACGTATGGATTGGGTTGTTTTCCTTAAACTTTTTTTTTAAATTTCTTATAATATCAATAATGATAGGCTGAAAACAAAAACCCACACAATATTCTTTTTTTCTTCATTTTATGTTTATCATTTGTCTATACTTGACAGTATTATTACTTTTTAGTATTCTATATATCATCGCTTTTGAAACATGTAGATCCGTGTATAGCAATAAGTGGTGAAAACAAAGTAAAATGTTTTAATTAATGTATACATTTATCTTAGTTCAGTTTCGTTTATATATCACAATCATTTTCTAGGTGCATTTTAAAGATTATGAAAAAGTTAGTCGTTGGTTTATTAGTAAAACATCTTACGAAAGCATCCACATCTCTGCCGGAGGGCAATTTTTTATATGATTATTTCACATGAGTCTCAACTGTCCTGCATCAGTGGGACTATGGAATCAATGAATTGGGAAAACTTTTGAGGCTAGAAAAAGTGGGGAGAGAAAGATGCGGAAAAGAAATGTCGTGAAGGAATTATTTATTCAGATCTGTTTACTAACCGTTGCTAAAGCTAGCAAAATTCATACAAAGTAACTGAAATTCGCTTACACGAGCTTTAAAAAGATTTTTTTATTTATTTTGAGATCGAACGAAAAATAACAAAACACAGTGATTTTTCACTACACTACACCTACACATTCTGATAATGAACGTAAACAAACGAGGAAACAGATGTAGCACGCTGTGGAGTGCCAAAAATCGATCATTCACCATCTATGAACACTAAATGCAATATTAACTTCTTAAACTCGATTTCGAACTTTGAAATCGTATTCCTAATTTAATCAACAAGAGGAATTCACTAATTCAATGGTGAAGATCAAACTACAAACCTGGTCTTACTATTCAATCAATATTTAAACAACAATCAGTCACTCTACCCATCGGGGTAAATGTTTAATTTAATTGCAGTGAGACTCCCCTGTACAAGACTTAAAAAAACGTTTCCTTTCTGGAATTAATCTCTTATTAGTCTTTGAATTAATAGTTAATACTAGCTGATGTGTACCCGGCCTTGCTCGGGAGTTTTTTTTTTATTAATAAAGTTATGAAGTTGTGAATTCTTGCTTGTCGTTTGAGTGCCGTAATTGATTTGACAGCGAAAGTATTGCCTTTTGACGACTATTACTATCTCCTAACGATAAAAAATAATCTTTCCAAATTTAGAAACCTTGGAAATGAAGAAATCCCTCAATAATAATGAGTCTATTATTAACATAAAAAACAATCTTACAGCCCCATTTTAAATATGTTCCTTTTCAACCCTCCTTCAATTTCTATCTCTTTCACCACTCTTTACTAATCCCTAGTCACGCCCCAAACCCCACTACAGAACTTATTATTTATGTTCTGAGAACATTTTGTAATATTTTTTAGTATATACGAGCTTTGCCTCTACTTTGCCCTGACGATGGAACGGTTGTTCCGAAACCGGTGAGCGTGAAAATAAATGTGGTTAAAACAAAGTATTATTAATTCTTTTGATTAAAGAAACAATCATTTGAAAATTCTGTTTCATTCCAAACATTTATTTTTTTTTCATAATTTATCTAATAAATTTCTGAAGCGGTACTTGTGTTTTCCATTTTGAAAATATTCTACCAAAACAAAACTTATTAAAAGTAATCTATAGCTAACCAGAGTGGTA
This sequence comes from Halesus radiatus, assembly GCA_022606495.2. NCBI lineage: Eukaryota > Metazoa > Arthropoda > Insecta > Trichoptera > Limnephilidae > Halesus > Halesus radiatus. Next base: position 101,384 of record JAHDVE020003611.1, on the reverse strand, counting down.
TATCTATGGGCTAACCTCAATACAACATGACGGGTTCAATTTTTTTATACTAATTTTAAAACGTTATAGCAACAGTTTTACATATTGGATTTCTTTAAACCATCCCGGCACTTATAAGAACAAACCGTGATATTTTCATCGAAACCGGTCGAGTAATTTTAGAGAAAATCGAAGACAGACAAACAAACATTCAATTTTGTATATAGAGATTAAGCAGGCTGTAGGTATGGTGGAAAAAATTGCAACCGTAGGCATGATAAACTGGAAGAAAACTTGGGAAAGGGAGCATTTCGTAGAGGCGTCTACTCTTAAAGGGTTGTAGTGACGATTACCCGACCTCATTTTTATAATCATTTACATGTAAAAAGTTTTTTTTCATAAGAAGTATGTTTGTAGAAGGGAGAGGGGTGATAATAACATCGATAGATCGAAAAAATCAATTTAATGTTGGACAGAAAAAGAAGTTGTCAAAAATAGGTGAGGGAGAGTGAGGCGAGCAGCTCACATGGGATTTTTTTGTTGTTTTAAGCTGCCGTGAAGTTTTGCGTAGAGTACAGTTAATAAATTCTCGAAAATGTTCGTTGTTCACATGCATTCTATTTATGATTTTAGAGGCGATTAATTCATATATAATTACACATTATAAATTTTTGCTAGTTTGCATACCCGTTGCTTATAGTATTGTTTTCACATGACTGTCATTTCGGTGGCCGAATCCACTGTCAACCTATACACAGCATACGCGTATTGCGGGTAATTGCTATAAAGGCTACATTGTTATACGGAAACTAGAAGAACTTGAAAAAATACGTTATTAAATTTGAAGAAGACCTAATTTTTTTTATAGGTAGCTGTGTTATTTGATTAATTCATATAACATTAGATTAATATCTCTAAAAATGGATTAATACATATTACCATTTGTTACTATCTATCTAATTAGATTAACTCTTATCAAAATATAAAAACCCAGTAATTTACAAACGACATGATAAGAGCATTTTGGATATTTATGCATAACACTGAAAACACCTCGAACGCAATTTTTTTTTGTGTTCAAGCTTAATTTGTATAACTGTTAATTTGTTTTAATTTAATGTCATTCAAATTTTTTAAAAACTGTATTTTTTAGTTAAAAAAACTGTTTATTTACAAGAGCATGATTATAAGTACCTACGTGGAAATAATATAAATAAATTTTTTTATGTAAGTGTGTTCACCACAGTTTGACAATGCCCTCAGAATGCGAATCAGCCAACGAAATCGGTTCTTAAACTATTGTAAATTTACTGTTTCGTCAAAAAATTGGTATCCACTTTGTGAAGTAAACAAAATGTAATTATTAAAACGAACTTAAATATTTTTTTTTTTTTAAATTAAAATTAAATTATTTTCGTAAAAGTAAAATTTAACTGTTTTTATAAAAATAAAATAAAATAATTTTTATAAAAATAAAATTTAATTATTTTCATGAAAATAATATTGCATAATTTTTATAAAAATAAAATTTAATTATTTTCATGAAAAAAAAATAATTTGTAGATTCTTACGTTATTCGATTTATGTGATAGCACACAAGAGTCCCAACTGCTTCCAATCGTTTGGATCCAATGAGACTATGGCATCCCCAATTTGGGTATGTTACGAGGCTGAAGATATTGAGGAGGGGAAGAAGGTGAGGGAGAAGAATGGTAAGGAAGTACGTGGTTATTCATATCTGGTCAAACACGGCTAAAGCATTTCTATCAACGTATCGATTCTGAATGGTGGTCTTTCACCAGGGCGATACTGACAGTATCTACCACTATGGAACGTGATGCAAATATACTACATATTACTTTTAATGAATAAATTGTGAAATAACACAATTTCATCAACAAAAAATTAATTGCACACTCCGGAATTTTAACCCGCGAACTCCGGATTCGGAGCCGAAGGTCGTAACCACTCGTCCTCGGAAACCGTCAATTATGTTTATTATTTGTTTATTCCTGCTATTATTTATCAGTATACTGTGTATCCTGATCAGGGAAGCTTCGCTTTCGAAACATGTTGATATTTATATATTAAAAAGTAGTTTATGGAAGACATTTCTTATTCATTTTATTATAAACAATAACAGTTATTACGAAAATGCACGACGACTGCTGTGAGTTTTCAAAAGATTACTTATTTTGGAATTGTCGTGAATATTTTGTGGACCCTGAAAGATTTGATGTTTTATTGTGCGCACTTGGCCTATAGGACCAAGCGACCCTGTCCGTATATGTTTCACTAATTACATAAACTATGATAAAGAGGTCGTAATTCAATTCGGTCACATAATAAATTACTTCAAAACGTGCGACCGACGCCTAGGGATCAACATATCTATTATGGCAACACGCCACTGTTTTACATTCTTTGACACTGCCCAAAAGGGTTGACCTTTTAACCCTGACCCCTGATATTTTCATGTATACAACTTATATACAACTTATCAAGATGACTTAATATGATTTTTTTTATTAAAAAACCTTTCAAACTGTCTTCAACTTCAATTTGTATATTTATAACTTCAGAAAAAAACAGAAATAACGATTTGTTTAAAATAAAATATAGCACAAGATACATAACATTAAAAAAAAAACATAGATTCAGTAAACCAACGTAATTGTAATCCGCCTTCCGGAAGGTACTTTATTTATTTAATATCAACCGTATAGATATACTATAAACAATAATTAAATATCGCAGTTAACTGCAAGCATAAGAATATAGAACAAATAATTTTAAAAGGTGACTATTAAATGTGGCATTAGGTCGTATAATGACATCAGAGAGTACTCGTACATAAAGAATAAAAGTTCACGGAGGATATAAAAGTATAAAATATACGTACATTTAAAACATACAGTAAGCTTATGTAAAATTAATACTAAATAAATATTAAAATATGCTTATTATTCACCACTTTATAAATATACATTGATATACCAGAGTGGAAGATACTCTAAGTATCGCCCCGGTGAAACATCAACAATCAGAATTAAAACGTTGCTTGAAATGGCTTTTAGCCATGTTTGGTGACCAGGGGCGCTTTTGCCGTTCTTTTTAAGGAAGATTCCTTACGTTTTTCCTTAGGGAAAAGGAAAGGAATCTTCCTTAAAAAGAACGGGAATAGCGCTCCAGATCTGAATAGCCAGGTATTTTCTCCACCCTCCTCCTCCCCATCTCCTTCCGCTTCTCAATACCTTCAGCCGCCCCACAACATTTGACAATTGGGGATGCCACAGTCTTACTGGCTTCATACGGTTGGCAACAGTTGGGACTCTTGTGCGGTATTAATAAAAAAAATCTACATGTTTTAAAAGCGATGCTTTCATCGTCAGGAATATATGAATAGATATATTAGTATTCATATATTTCTGACGATGATAATTTATTAGAGAATTGATGTTTTTTTAAATTATCTATTATGTTAGGTTAGATTACATTAGATTTCGGTATATTTGTTATCGTACTTTAATGACTTTAAATCATTAATTAATAAACTAAATTTTTTTAAGACAAGATTTTTGTGCATACCGCAAAGGGTAACAATTATTTTTATAAACAATAATTATTAGCCTGAAACACTCATCCAAATTGAAAAAACCTTCCGAGAAAAGATAAATGTCGCCGACAGGACACGAACCTGCACCCTTCTGATTGCCGGTCAGATGCTCTACCGTTGAGCTACGTCGGCTTATCGTAAACCCGCCAAGTTAAACAATATATACTAGTGTTTCATTCAATAATTACTGTTTTTTTATTATATTTCACCTGTAAACAACCAACTTTATTAGTATTAGGAAGGCTTGTAACGGCTAAATCCCTCAATAGATGGCGTCGAGACAAATTATGTCTACATTTTATTGGTGAAAAATGTTTTGACTTGACTTTAAATCACTTTTAAAAAGTGTGCCAATTCATATGTGTGTTTTTAGCTTATAACTTATTTCCTTCCTATGTGGATTTAACTGTTCAAAAGTAACATAGTTGTGCAATTTCAGATGTTACTTATGTCATGTTCTCTTAATTGAAATTGAAAACCTAAAATTTTACATTTCGGTTAATTAATCAATAAATTTTTCGTTATATGATTAATAATAATTTTCAGGGATGGTTTTACCCCAAAGATTTGATAGAACTGGCCTGATTTTGAAGTAAACACATTTGGGAGAATACAAATCTAATCTGCTTGTAACCTCAAGCTTCTTAAAATCCCTTTGATGATAGGCTACGACAAATTTAGAATAAAGTAAAGAAGATTAAACAAAAATCAATTCGTACCACTTTTAAACCAATCTCCAACCTAACCTAAGATTCAAACACAAACTAACTCTCATTCGATTTCAGGGTAGAAATGTGGTGATATGATGGCATTATATTTATCTGGCACACTCTTCTTGTTTCAGTCATATTCATAAATACTTTTATATCAAGCTGAATTTTGACATAACATTGCAGAATTTTTTGGGTCTCTTGTCTCTTTCTTTTTAGAATTGTTTCAATTCATACGCGTATTGATTTATGCAGTCATCAAGTCTTTGATACCTGCCCTAAACTAAACTTTAATTTCTTGCAATTCTGAAAAATTAAGACAGTGGTTGCTTCACGCACAACTCCTGCCAGCTATTTACCAACCATTTTACGTTACATCTCTGGATAATATTACATCGTCTGTTTCTTAAGCTCACTCGAGTAGTTAAAAGTGCTATGTATCTTCTACCGGTATTTTACTGATAAGTGCTTCGATAACGTGCGTCATTGATCCCTTTGATACTGTTGCACTTACAAAAGACTTACCACAGCGTGGCCAATATTCTTATTTGATGGACATTTGACTCTCGCAAACGGATAGTGTTCGTAATCCGTTCTTGTGCTCTGTGAAATAATTTGTCAGTGTTTATTTTGTTATCCCGTGATCAAAATGGGTAAATCATTCATTTTATTAAAAAAAAACCCTCAACGAAAATAATAGTGGACGGCAAAATCCGTGATTCTTTGTAGATATTATTATCTGAACATTTTGATAACCACTTTGCTTTTTGTCAATTCTCTAATTGATGACAATAAGTTAATCGTTTGATTAGCTTTTGTACATTTAGTTTCAGTGGAATCCTCATTACATTTAGTACCTGTTAGTACGACTGTCCCTCCGTTGCAATTACGCTGCACGTACATGCATTATATTATTAAATTTGGCCGCAAGCAACCTCAAATCAACACGATACTATGTCACAGTTAGCAGCAGTTACAATACTGGAAATAATAACATGCAGAACACCGTTCCCGCTCATTTTCCGCTGGAAATTCTAGTTTTGGTTTGTAATAATTACAGTTAGAATGCGGTTAAAATATATCTCGTTTACTGAACTTGTCGAAAGCTTCACATAAATTCATATTTTAGTTGTATTTGTAATCTAGGTACAGTGGTGCCTCGCATAACGAACGCCTCGCACAGCGAACGCTGCACACAACGAACTTCCTTTTCGTTCATTTCACGATTCATACAACGAACTTCGCTTCACACAACGAACTTCGCTTCACACAACGAAGTCGCCCACTTCACACGATCACTGCCGATTTATTGCATCCTTTCGCGCAGGCAGTCGTTAGTCACTGAGCAGTACGCTTAACTTACGCACGTGTCGCAGCAATCGTTCATCATTACAACGAAGTCGCCCGATCTTCTACGATCACTGCCGATTAATTGCATCCTCCCAGTCAGTCGTTAGACTCGTTAGTCACTGCGTAGTACGCTTAACTTACGCACGTATCGCAGCAATCGTTCTTCATTACGAATTAAATCGCACACGTATCACGGCAGTCGTCCTTTTAAGATAAACTCAAAATTTTTTTTATATGATGGGTTCTAAAATTTCTTAAAATTAAAAAATGTGTGTCTTTTTCATTATGTTTTTAGATGTATCTAAATAAAAATAATAACAAAAAAATTATCTTTTTTTTATGTCATCTTACCATATTTTATGCTACAGAACGAATTATTTTTTTTAACATGAATTGTTATGGGAAAACGCGTTTCACATAACGAACTTTTCGCATAACGAACTTGCTCCTGGAACGAATTAAGTTCGTTGTGTGAGGCACCACTGTACTTCATTGTTTAAAATATTATCACCTATTTCCTCATTCCCTGTGACACTGATTTTTATTTCTGCTTAATAATTTTATGAGATTTAATTTATTAATGAGACAAAATATACCATCGATCACATAATTTGTACGATGGAAAAGCAAGGATGATGTTATACTAGAGTTCAAACCAGAAGGGTGTCAATTTGTTTATACCTGTGGATGAAAGATTTAATAATATACGGCCACTAATGCGGTGGTATTTATGCAATGTAATTTCATGGAGGAAAGAAGGAGAGTACAGATACTCCTGTACGTACAAATCAATTGAATTGGCAGAATGATCTAGTTGTTGAAACATTACTTCTATAAAATCTTTGTTATTTCTTTCTGCCAACTTTAACTATAACTTCAGCATTTACTAATTATAGACAATAAATTCTGCTTACTTATACTATAACTCTAAAATTAAGATTAAATATTGAACTTTCTTACTGTTACAATACTTGGAATAATTAATATTCTAGTACTCTTACGAACTTAAATTACTCATATTACCCGCACACAGGCAGCACCTACGGAACTTGATAGCCGTTTTCTGGGGAATCATCAGTCCGATTAAAGTAAAATTTTAGATTTGCTTTGTTTTCTATGTCCTCATCAGCATTTCTTCAAAAAATCCAAAAAATCCATGTTATTCGATTTTTTACAAAAATTTTTTTTACTAAAAAATCGAAGAAAAAACAAAACGTGACTAACCTTTCCAGTTGTCAAAAACAAACCATCGATCCAAAATGGCTGATAATGCTAACATATGATAAACATATGTGTACCAACATAACAAAAAAAATTGATAATAGAATGTACACTGCCCGCGAAAATTCAAAATTCACCTTTTCTTTTGAACACACCTCGTATACTTAAACTATTTTATTCGAAAAAATACCGGAATAATACTGTGTTTCTGTAATAAGTAGAACTATATAATGTACCAGTGATGTGTTTCTTTATAATAAGTGTCTCTGTACACTTATATTATAATGTACCAGTGATATGTCTTTATTACAAATTCAAATTATGAGTTGTAAATGTACTGTGACTGTTAATTATGTATTTTAAATATTAAGTATGTTTGTTTTTAAAAACTGTTGTGCAGGCTCTGCATGTAATCCAACAATGAGTTTCATAACCCTTGAGAATACAATGCAAAATGTATTGTATAATTTTGATAAAATAAAAATATATTTTTAAAATTTATTATTAGTATAAAAATGTTATCGAATAAGTTAATGACACAATTTAAATATTTGCAAACTACCCTGTCTCAACACAGTATATCTCTAGTGAGATAGGCAAAGAAATAAAATATTTAAACAGATTTTCCATAGATGTCGTAAAAAATAATTTACAGAAAACACAATTGGTTTTGAAAAAAATAACTGCGTATCTTTAGCATGTATCATAGCATATGTCACTTTCCATATTTGAAAAGGTACCTAAATGGATTGAAAGACTACTGAGAGCATTGTTATATATATGATTTTTCTATAACTGCAGAAAACGTTAATATAGTTAATACAGAACTGCATTTGGAAACCGTTAAATATTCTAATACAATCCGAATAGCCTCTGTTAAAAATACCAAAAAGAGAACAAAATCATATGTTGGTCACCTAATATATAATACATTTATATTTTTAAAATTTTTCTATTTCTATAATCTATTTGGAAAATATTTCACAGAAAATCTTTTAAAATGTATTAAAAACCAATTCGTACAACTCGGGTCGCTAGAGGGTGCTAATCTGGCATCTTGCCATCAAATTTCAAGAGCTGGGGGTATTGTTATCTAAGAGTACTTGCAATGCATAAAATTGCGATGTTTACGTCCACCTCATCCAGTCATCTGAATTAAAGTCCCCAACACTCTTTTGCCATATTGGCTTATGATAGAGACGCCTCTTTGTGGTCGGCTATCTTCCATCTTTGCTACATATCCTGCCAGGCGGAGTTCAGTTTTATAAAACTGGTGGTAGCACCACATCTTCTAGAAAATTTCGAATTATAATATGCCTTCAAGGATTATATAATAAGAACCGCAGCAACAAGAAAATAATTAAAATATATTATCACGGTTGTGTGCGCCAGGAAGTCCTCTATCAGCCCAAACTTGTAAATTTTGGGCTTTTGAATAGATTGAAAGTGTAGAGTAAATCTTGACGTAGACGGATAATTGTTACTCATTAGATTAAAACACTATAATTGCTAACACTGATTATATCTGTGATGGATAACACAATGGTCGAATGATGCTTGAATATCTCTACAATAAGTTAATGAAGGCTCCTGTTTATTAAGAATTTGGTGTCAAAATAAGAAGGAATAATGCAGTTTATAACTTTGACATTTTAAAGGCATTGAACGGTACAATAAATTGAGTTAAGTTGTCTATTAATTGGTTTCATTACACCGAGTAAATCCTAACGTAAAAGTACAATCAAATAATAAAATGAACTATAGATGGTTAAAACAAGGAATATTGTTAAAATAAACATCAGTAATAATCTAATAAAATGATTTTCCTATTGACAGTGAACAATCGTTTTTGATAAAAATATTTTTTCAAGTCTCTTTTTTATAAGCAAGATAAAAATATTCCACGGTTATGAATAACCTGGAAATATTTGAAAAACTGCTAAGATTTAATTTATCCTTTTGCATTATTGTCATTGGTGAACTTCTTTCAGTTGTTGTTTTATGTTAATAAAGGGGTATTGGAATAAAAATCTACTGTTTATTTTCTACTGTTTTTCTTATTAACGACTACGTCCGAGGAACTTAAATATGCTTATATCGTCAGAGTTACGATTCGTATTAATTGCTTCGAGTTTATTTCACTCTGGCCAATCCAGAAATGGGTCAAATATAATATCGATGAAGCATTCTCGCATAATAAAGTTCTGAAAACCATAAAGTTAATTTATGAACTAATTTCAGCTAAGAAAGCTTGATTTTGCAACATTCGATCATACTCAACCAAACAAACTTTTGGTCGTACAGACCAAAGTGTACTAAATATCTAAGAGTTTATACATGCACAGATATATCCAGGGAAAAAAAACTCGTTGTATATCAAAACATCTGTCAGGTAAATATTGTCTACTACCACTATTATGCCACAAATATGAAGCAAGTGTTACACAAAGTATTATGTATTAATTATTTTTTTGTCAGTTATATTTAGGGGTGGCTCGTGATTTTTTAGTCTGCTAGATTCAAACTGCAATCACTTTTTTTTTTTTAAATTACATTAAAACAAATTTAATTATCTTATTATTAAATTAAGTTCTGCAGGTATTTTAGTATTTTTTTATTATTGTGACAGCTGTTTCGGCGTAAAAGGCCATTTTATAACTTTGAGTGGGACACATTGCAAAGACATTCTCATATGTTTTTTTTTACTCCACCCAATTTTAATTTTGATGTTATTTAAAATAATTTATTACCGGTAAAATCGATTTATTTAAATAATAATTGAAAATTCCCTTACTTATAACTTCTTTTTCCCAGCAATATATGACAATATTGACTTACTCGATTTGTATTGAATGCTACTGACTTAGATATTTAAAGCTGTTACAGAACTTAATAATAACATTTTAAATTTGATTGACATTAATTTTTTCACAAAAAGGGACATTTTTGATGTTGGTGTAGCCGAAAACGATGTTTTTTTTTGATACATATAAAAATCGAAAAAGTATTTAAAAAAAACACACATATTAATTAAAAAAAATCGGCAAAGTGAAAGCCTGTCCATGGGTATTTTAATCATTATTATAACATTTCTATGGTTTTAGTGAGAGTTTTAAATTTAAAAATCAAATTAAGGCGTTCATTTTCTTTAAAAAATAAATGATAAAACTTATAAGCGATGGTGAAAAAAAAAATTAAACCGAATTGACTGTTGTTATCACATATGCATAAGTATAATATAATTTCATTGGGAGTTTTAAAATCAAACGTAAGAATATGGTAATAATATTTTAAGTTTCATAAAAGTATATACTAGAATGTATTTATTTATTAGTGTACACAATCAAAAATGAGAACGTGATTGAATGGCGTTAAACAGTATAACGCGTGCTTGATACCAGCAACAGATGTAAAATTGAGTTAGATTTATTTTAAGAGAAACAGGTTAGGTTAAACTCACCTGGAGGCCATGGGAAGGGCGCCTGACTCCGGCGTACCTGGTTAGCTCAGTGATAGAACAGGTAATCTCTTTTCTGCAGTCGTGAGTCGGCGACAGCCTCATGCCGGCGTCAGTGGAAAGGGGTACTCAACTACCAAATGAAAAGATTTGCACCTTCTAGCCAAGGTTTATTTACGGGAGGGCAATCTCGGTTTGTACATATGGGGAATCATATACTAATATTTAGACAATACACGCCATATCTATTAATCTAAAATTTTCTCTCTCTAGTACCATTAAAATCGGGAAAGTTACTTTAAAACATAGTTATTTACAGCACAGCAAAAAGAGGAAATTAGTACAGCTTACATTGGGGCATCGGTCGGAGTCGAGACAGCTCTAGGCAGGAACGGTGTCTTCATATTAGTGCACAAGCTCGGTCCACTATTTAGGGACCTTACAAGTAAATGGTTAACAGTAGTTACGACTTTTAAATTACGGTAACAAGACGACATTGCAAACGGCGTGTCCGCGCAGGAGCGCGTGAAGATGACACCACCACTCTGTACTGACGCCGGTATCTATCTGTCGTCAAAATGGCCGTCGCTCCGTGCGGCAAGCCCGCGTCGGACGACAATTCGCGGAACTTTTACAAGGAGCTAGGTGCCTTTTAACAAGCGTCTAGAAGTAATTAGTAATTCCGTTACGTAACAGTAGTAAATGTTAATCATTTGTCTATACTTGACATTATTATTTTTTTAGTATTCTATATATTCCTGATGAACAAAGCGTCACTTTCGAAACATGTAGATATGTGTATATTAATAAAGTGGTAAATACAAAGTAATTTTTAATTTGTATGATTTTTCAGGTTAATAATTATTGCTTATAATAATTTGTTACCATATTTGTGCTATGCATAAAAAATCTTGTCTTATAAAAACATTAGTTTATCATTTAAAATAACAAAGTAATTTTTAATTCATTTATTGGATATGGCCAAATTTCTTCATATGCGGACGACACACTATTAATAATAAGTGAAAAGACTTAGGAAACAGTAAAATTAAAATCCACCGAAGACATGAGCACCCTCAAAACTTTTTTGGACATTAATTTAATATCACTAAATAGCGAAAAAATATAGTAGTTCCATTTGCAATACAAACGAGCGATACCCCTGAAAACTTTGACATCGTCATACATGCCAACTCTAAAAGTCACAATAAAACTGCACAATGCTAAAAACGACAAATAAAATAAAATACTTGGGAGTAATTATCGATAAAAATTTGAAATGGAAAGACCAAATATGTCAAGTAGTTAAAAATTAGAAAAATAATATATGTATTTTTAAGAATCAGAAATTTTTTATCGTTAAAAAATCTATACTCTATATATTATGCCTTAGTTTAATCCACTCTACAATACGCTATCATTATTTGTAGATCCGCATATAAATCTAACCTTCTTTCAGTAGAAATTGTTCAAAGAATAATAAATAAAATTATATATAAAAAAATCTTTGGACTACCCAACAGATCGTCTATTTGATGAAATTCAAGTGCCTACGTTTAAAAATCTGTACATTATAAATTCAATAATTCAAATCATAAAAGAAAAAGGCAAATATCAATTCTTAACTGAAAACCGTACGCGTCTTAAACATATTTTTCCATGCCCAAAATTAAATACTTCATTTCCAAAACTAGATTATACTTACCAAGGACGATCATTTTTCAATAAACTACCGGAAGAGATCAGTATCATTAACGATAAAATCCAAATATTTAACTATGTCAAGAAATATTTTAAAGACAATGTTTCAAACTAAATTTGCCTTGCAAACATTCTGAAATTTGCTTGTCTTCCATAACATTTCTTTTTTCTTCGAAACGCATCTATTTTAAGCATTGAAGAAGATAATATTACCACATCCCAAATGAACCACGAAACTGAAAAAACAACAGAAATTAAATAAAATATGGGATTTATAAAAATGGAGGATAATATTAACAAATCTTGAACATGAAGTATGATATCGGTGTAAATGGCGTAAATTGAACTGGTCTCATTAGTTAAGTTGGTTAAGCGGTTACCCCGGATAGGTAGAGGTCCTGGGTTCGAGTCCCAGATGCGACTGAAACCTTTTTAATTTCTGTTGTTTTTTCGGTTTCGTGGTTCATTTGGGATGTGGTAATATTATCTTCTTCCATGATTAAAATATTACAATGAAGTTTACAAACTTCAATAAGTTATAAAAAATAAATTGAATATTTTAAATATACTATCCTCATTATGATATGAAATACAAATATCTCTTTATAACACATTTACTATATACTTTTTTTTTCTTAATAAAACCGTAATGCCTTCATATACATGTACCATATATTATATTACTATAATTACCAATAATAAATAATGTACACTCTTCTTCCATCCAAATGCATATGCTTCTAACGGAAGAATAATAAAATCTGTATTATATCATGTAACAAAAAGTTTAATTAATAAACAAATAAAAAAAAAATTATTATTATTATTTTAATCAATTTCTACCAATATTTATGGAAGCGAACATCGATCCCAAAGGCATAAGAAATAAAACGAAGATAAAGAAACTAAAGATGTAAGGATTAATTTTTTTTAAACGCCCATTAAAAAATAGACCCCAAGAGATGTTACGCGAATGATGACGGTGAAAATGGAAGAACAAACTTACCCCCAGGAATTGTTTTCAATTAAGTATACGTAAAAAATGAGTGCTTTACATAAATCATACTATTCTACCTTATAATAAGATTATTACACCCTTTTTATTCAAAATATTTTAATTTTTTTATATGAATACCGCACAAGAGTCCCAACTGCTCCCAACCGTCTAGAGCCAGCGAGACTATGGCATCAACAATTAGGGAATGTTATGAGGCTGAAGGTATTGGGGAGGGGAAGGAGAAGAAGAAGAGGAAAGTGGGGAAATACCTGGCTACTCAGATCTGGTCACCAAACACAGCTAAAGGCCATTTCAAGCAAAGTTTCAATTCTGATTGGTGGTCTTTCACGAGGGCGATACTGAGAGTATCTTCCACTACGGAACGTGCGCAAATCTGCCATATATTATTTTGAAACGATTTAATTGTGAAACAGCACAAATTAATTAAATAAAATTTACTTGCGCACGCCGGGATTTGAACCCGCGACCTTCGGATTCGTAGTCGAGAGCCTTACCCCTCGAGCATGGAGGCCTCTGAACGTTAACATTAGTCGAATTAAAATATTTTAAAGGGGGTGTTTTCTTTTTTCAAACTTATTGTAGGATTGATTTATTAATTTTGTTCGAAAAGTTTTATTCACTATTTACTTTTGTTAGTTGAATTTATTATTTGCTAATGGTGACTAATTGTTTCTGTACTTGTTTAATTTAAGTTAGTTTTATGAACGCTAATGTATGACACGGATGTGTCCGAAAAGGTAGCGGAATAATAAATTCAAGTAACAAAAGTACATGGTGAATAAAACTTTTCTCACAAAATGTCTAGAAATTGTTACGAGTTATTTGACCGAGAAACACGAAAAATTGATTTATTATAACAATTTTTAACCCTTTTCCACTTTTCTATATTTTTATACTTTCACTTATTTTGAACCTGATCGGTTTCAGCCTTCGTGGTTATTTTCAGACTGGTACAATTTTTCTTTAAACTGCGGATGATTTTGTATAAATTTTATTAATCAGTTTTGCTATTACCTGAATTTAGATATTGTAATATTTTAATAATAGTATGACTTCATACACGTCTTCTTTTTAAAACTTTTAATGATGGATTACGTTGTGTTTTTAATGAGATGTTTTTATAACGCGTTTACATAATGAAAGGTTACCGAATTATGTGTGAGTATACTATATTTTCATTATGTTATGTTTCACAACTGAATTTCCAACTATTAGGTTATGTTTACAGAGATCTCATTTGTACAGCATTCAGTGTACTTTCATCCTTCCTCTGCCAGTTCCATGTCGAACTGCCATACATCAGGGTTGGTATCAGCACTCCATTCTGGACTGCTAGCTTCGTTTAAACTGACAAAAGAAAATAACGAATGCAGAATCCCTCCCTCAATACACTCGCCGTTTGTTGTTCCAGTTCGAGCGGCGGCAAGGCTGTGCGGACGTGCGTGTCGCGTGATTCAGAAAAGTCAATTGTTTTTAAACGCTGCTTTGATTATTACCATAAAAAAGCTTTGAAAGTGGTTTAAGGTTTGGTTGGTGGAGATAAAAAAATATTCAGTTGTCAACTTCTGTTAGGATTTTGGATTTTTTTTAACCCTCTCCTATTTTTTGTAAATGCAATTTTTTTAAATTAAATTGTTTATTTAAAATCATGAAAAAATGGTTTATTTGATACCGCACAAGAGTTACAACTACCCGGAGACAATGAAACAATTGCAGCCCTTTATTGGAATTTTTTTTTGAGTCTCTAGAAAAGGGAGGACAGGTCGAAGTATGAGAAGGAGATAATATGGCCATTCAGAGCTGGTCAATAAATTTATCTAAAGCCATTTAAAGCAATTTTCCGATTCTGAATGTATTCTGGGGCTATCTCTAAAAGAACGAAATTTTCTTCCGGTAAAAATATAGTTATTTATGCAAATACCATACAAGAGTCACTATTGTCCGAAGCAGGTGGAACTATGGCTTCCCTAATACGAATATGTTGTGATGCTGAATATAGTGGAGGAGGATTGGTGATTGGGAAGAGGAAAATTGGAAAATATCATATGTTTATGAGTCATTATGATCAGTATAAACAGAAGCGATAGATGAGCAAGTTATATGTTCCCTTCAATACTTTGTGGCACCATATTTAATAAATAATACTAATGCTTTATTTTTATCAACTGTTTTTAATCATATGAACTTATCAACATATTTCAGAACCAATGATTCCTTCATCAGGATACAAATCATACTAAAAATACTACCAAAATTTTGTGAAATGGGAACAGAGGTAGGGGGTAACTTACTAGGTATTATTGTGAAAACAAATTTAGGAGGTGGCTATTTGTAAAAAATATTTAGTTATTAATAATATTTAATTCCATTTCTAAATTTTTTAATTAATCTAATTGTAAACCCCTGGTAGTTGTTTGTTAAATTTCTGAACCCTTTTTACATCAAAAGAATGATTTGTTTCAAAACGGTGTTTGGCGAACTTAGAATAATTATTATTAGATAAAAAAACTTAGGAGAACTTTAATTCTAGTTTTAAAATTTCTACGTTTTTCCTGAATAAAAATAGTTGCAGGCGTGTTGATATATATTGTGTTTTTTTAAATTATTTATTAAGTTCTTAGAAGTGAGACCTGTGAAACGAATGTGTGGTAAAACCATGTATGATCATGTGAAAAATGTTGAGATTCGTAAAGAATGCAAGGCTTATGTAAGCGTAGTGAGCAAGATTAATAAAGGGACGCTTTGATGGTTTGGGCATGTACAGCGAATTAACGAAGAAAGGAGTGTAAGGAGAATAAATGACGCGAATGTGAATGAAAGAAGAAGACGGTGAAGACCGAAGAAGACATGGCACGATCAAGTGAATCAAATACTTGAGTCGGGCCATGTCAGAAGTTGGAATAACAGAAGAGAATGTATGAGACGTTGTATGAAAGTGAATAAATTAAGAAGGGTATGCCAAGAACAAGTTGTTTGGCGATCCGTGCCTATTACTAATTTAAGTAATGAAAATATTCAGGGAAAGTTAAGTGGACACAGAAAATAAAAATAAATGTAAGGTTTCGACTGAGACTTGAACACGGGACCTCGTCTCTCTCCTGGAGTACTGCATCTACCAATTGTGCTACCCAAAACCAGTTTAGATGTTGTCATTTTTATCGATCTCTTATTTCGTTTCATTGTATGTCTTTCCAATTCACACTCTTTGCATATTTTTTGAATAATTAATATAATATTCGTTTCTGGAATTATTTCAGCCTAAATTCAGAATTTCAAATCTTTATAACTCCCCTAACTACTGTGATATGATTCCGTAAAATAAAACTAGGGTGAGACGGTTGATTTTTCAAGTGCCAACATTTTCAATACGAATTGAATTTGGATAATTTGCCAACACGCGCTTTCATTGATTTGTCATTCCCAACAATGGCTCGCAATTACAAAACGCATGTACTGCATTTATTAAAAGTGCCCCAGGCTTTATAATTATCCAATAGAGACAGGGTTGAAAATAATCTTAATATTAATATAATATGTACATACTTCATCAACATTAATAATAATTTTAACTCACAACGATGTTTTACAACATATTTATTTATTCTTAAATTTAAAAAACAAAATAAGAAATATTACTACAATAACCTCATATCCGTATGATAATTATGTTTTTAAAAAAATGTATTAAATATCAGAAATATAAGTTTGATTTTCAATTGAATTACAAATATATAACACTTTGTTTTGAAACAATAATTAATTTTTGATTCACTCTTCGTCAGGTTACAATCTAATACAAAACAAAAATGCACAGAGTAGGCATTTTATATAGGTGAGATCAATACGAGGGAGACGAATATAAAACGAAACAATAGAACATTGAGACAGAGATGTGCCTATATGTAATATAATGGGACAACGTATAAAAAAGAAAGATACAAATTCTTAATACTTTAAACAAAATCAGTTCAAAAGTGTAGAATAACTTCTTTATTTTATAAGAAAATTATAATTTTATTGCATACATTCATTAGCCATACATTGATTCCATCCCTGGCGAATGCCAGTGAGGCGTGGGATTGGCAGAGGAAGGATGAAAGTAAACTGAATGTTGTTGCGAATGTGTGGTAAAACCATATATGATCGTGTGAAAAATATTGAGATTAGTAAAGAACGCAAGGGTGATGAAAGCGTTATAAGTAAAAATATGAAAGCTTAGATGGTTTGGGCATGTAGAGCGAATGAACGAAGAAAGGAGTGTAAGAAGAATATATGACGCGAATGTAAATGAAAAAAGAAGCCGGGGACGCTCGAGGAAGACATGGTACGATCAAGTTAATCAAAGACTTGAGTCGGGCCATGTCAGAAGTCGGATTAATAGAAGAGAATGTATGAATTTGAATGAAAGATCGAGCTGTTTGGTGATCCGTCCTTTTTGCATACACCTGCGGGGAAACGGCATGGTGGTTAGTTATTCAGTTACATTTATTAGGTGGGTATGTTAAGTAAATCCAAAGTGTATCTAAATTTTTTTTATATCGTGCTAGTTAAAAGAACATTTTTTTCCCATAAAGTTGTCGAAACGAACGAGAAATTTTGTAATTAAGGTGGCGATATAAGAAATTGTTTTTACTTCAATAACTCTGGAATAAATAATATGTTAAATAAAAGTTATTAAGAAAATAAAGTATTGTTATCATAAGCGATCGTAATATAAGTTTGTCATGAAGACAGTACCTTATGAATTTATCATTATCAAGTTATACTTAGAATATACATCGTACTCCTAAAACTTTCTTTGATATTTATTCTTATACGTTTTAATTTGTCGTCGAAATTATATTTCGAGAATAAATAGAAAAAATGCTTAAAAAGAAATCAATCTTATATTTAGCCAGTGTTACAATATTTCACCTTCTTTACTAACTAACTAACAAACAAGAAGTTTCCTCTAAGGGGTAGTTAGAAAGCAGTGGTATGCTTTATAAAGGCTGAAAACTGTGCCTACCATAAGAAAAACGAACCATAAAAATTTCTGACAAAAATATTTTTTTTGCATGAATTTGGTAAGAAAGTTATACGCTATTTTTTTAGTGGACCGCACTAATTAGCGGAAGATGATAATAAAATAGTTATTTTCAAATATTCAATTTATACTTCACACCCAAATATGAAATATTATAGACAGCCTACTTTGGTCATAGGGCAATGCACGCCACTGCTAAAGAGAATATACCGCTACAAAATCCTGTCTATGAGCGTATTCCTTAATTTTTTCATTCATCCTCTTTTTTTTAAATTTAACTTTTGATATGACCTAACTTAAGTGTTGATTCATTTATCGTGCGTCATCTACTTTTTCTACCATACGCTTTCGTTTCTGTGACATCTTGCAATGTCCTCTGAGAACCTGTCAAGGTCAGAGAGACAGATTATTACCATTGTATAGAAAGGAGCTTTGCTTCCTGATTCTCCAAATCCATTATACTGAGTTTCCGTGTATAGTGTTAATTTGTTAATAAATATCCAAGTGTTGTTGTAATTGGAATTTTATTATCAAGCATGCACAACAGCTTACGTATATTATTTCGGTTTATATAATTTCATCGTTTTTTTTTGTTATAATATTACATTCATACGATTTACCGCTAAGCTGTAACTACATATATTGATAATACTGTATTTATTAAAGTTGAAATGGCTTAGCGAATCGCCGATGTTTATGTTATTTTTCCGCCCCTATTGGTGATGGTGATTATGGCCCGCTTAAAAACATCTTAGCCGGCACATCGACAGAAATGAGCGCTCACTCGCACAACACAATGGCGGTTTAATCGGTGATCGTCGGCGAATTATTTTAGGGGGGTTATTATTATTATTGTGATGGCTATGGCGCCTGCGTATTGACGCGTCACGTGACACACTAGCGGCCACAACTACCCTTAACGCACTGGGGGTGGTGCGGCCAGATCGGAAAATAAATTAAATCATTTTACAATTAAGGACATTATGTAAAGAGTAACTTTTAAATAAAGAATCAGAAAAAGCGTGATCGAAATCGAAAATGAAAGAAAATTGATATCACCAAATTACATCATTTGACTCCTAAGTCATATACGGGTCCGCGGTCGAGGGGTGAGGCTCTCGACTACGATTTCAGAGGTTGCGAGTTCAAATCCTGGCGTGAGCTAAATTTTATTTTAATAATTTTTATTGTTTTAAAATTAATTAATTTGAATATAATACCTAGTATATTTAGAGTACGTTCCATAGTGGAAGATTGAATTGGTGGCATTCAGAATAGAAACATTGCTTGAAATGGCTTTATCCGTATTTGGTGGCCAGATCTGATTAGCCAAATACTTCCACCTTTCTTTCCTCCATCTCCTACCCCTCCCCTCTACCTTCAGCCTCACAAGATCCCCAATTTGGGATGCCATAGTCTCACCAACTTTAGACTACTGTTAGGTCTCTTGAGCCGTATTCACATAAAAAAATAATTTTAGAAAAAGACTGGCCAATAAAAGAGATTTTTTGTTAGCGAAATAATTTCTACATCTGAATATGTTGAATAGTTGAATAATTATTTTTATAAACAATAATTATTAGCCTGAAACACTAATCCAAATTGAAAAAAACCTTTCCGAGCAAAGATAAATGTCGCCGACAGGACTCGAACCTGCATCCTTCTGATTGCCGGTCAGATGCTCTACCGTTGAGCTACGTCGGCTTATCGGCTTTATTTGGATGAGTGTTTCAGGCTAATAATTATTGTTTATAAAAATAATTGTTACCCTTTGCGCTATGCACAAAAATCTTGTCTTAAAAACTTTAGTTTATCAATTAATAGTTGAATAATTCGCTAGCTTCGGGTACATGAACATGCCTTTAATACAATTATATAGGTTTATCTCTTTAATAGTTAATGAATTTGAAAATTTAACTTGCTTTATATATTAGTGATGAAATGCATTCGCGGTTATTTCACAAGAGATTTCTATTAAATATCTATGGAAGATGTACTTTAATAATAGGCGGTCGATAGCTGGACGCCTGGTCGGGCGGATCTCATTCGATATTTAATCTCATATAGTATTAAAATTGATTTCCATGATAAATCAACACACATATAAATCGGCACAATTTTAAAAAGTTATTTTAAGTAAGGAAGAAAAGAAAAAATAAAAGCTAGCCCGAAAACCATATCTCACCTAACAATGAATCTTTTTTTTTAATATAATAAAACAGAATATCATTATAATTGATTGGTGTTAAATTTGTGGCTTCATTATTAATTGTATATCTAAATAATGTTTTGATTTTAAAGTAATTTTTAATTCATTTAAGAATAACAATGTTTAAACCACTATTTTTAATGTACAAATTTCAACATGTTTCAGAAACAATGCTTCCCTCATCGGGATAAACAATATACTTAAAAATAATCACAAATTATAAGCAAACAGACAAATTACAAATATAAACGATTTTTTTTAAAACAAGTTAGGAAAGTAGGTAATTAATTAAATAAAAAATTTAAAAAATATATTCAAATTTATCATAAAATACTAAATAAGAAATTTACGGTAACAATTTAAAAAAAAGGATTTTATTATTAATGCAAATCAAATCAGGAAAAAAGAAGGCCTTAAAAAAAATAATACTTATTGTTTATTAAAATTGCTATTTTTTAATAGTAATCGATTATTGTATAGGTTAGGTTGGATTGGGTTTTCGGACTATTTTTTATATTATTTTCGTAATTTTAATAACCTTATATCACGTTTAAAAAGTGTGCCAATTCATACGTGTGTTCATTTATCCGGTCATCCTAAAAATCTGATGATTATTAGATTTTTAATGCAAAACTTGAAAATACAGGTAAGGTAAAGTAGTGTGAATTGAAAACATACATTTTTCTGATGTTTTTTATTAAATATTACAAGCGTTTGTTTTTTGTCCATCTCACTGGGTGTGAAATGCCTGTATTGAGGCTGATTGTTCAGCTAGGTTATTATCTTACAGTATTAATATCCTAGAGTCCTATGTTAATCGCCGTGTAGACGCGAATAGTAAGAAATGATAATTTCCCCTCGTACGAAAAAGAGTCTGCAATTTAATTCGAACCACGATGAACATGTCCTTTTTACGTGTGTTCAAAACTGTTCTGATTTATCAGCGCGGGGGTGTGCATTGTCAAAAATGGAACAAATGGTTTTATTCTGCTAGTATATTTTTATAATATTTTACATATACATGTATAATATTATAAAAATAACCAACAGATTACAATTCAGTAATTAATAAAATAAAAATTAAAAATAAATAAATTATTAACATAAAAATAATTTTAAATCAGTTAAATTACAGTTGAATATCACGAAAATAATACCTATATGGCAGTGATGCACAACCTTTTCAGGCGGCAGGTCAATTTATCGATTTTCAATATGTTTGCAGGACCGCAGGGGTTAGGTTTCTAACAGCTTGACGTGGTTAAGTGTGCACTCGGTGATGTCGCCAGTGGAGATTTATATATTTTTTTATGTGAATACCGTACAAGCTTTCCAACTGTCCGGAGTTAGAAGATACCATATAATATAAGATGCCATATAACTATATTATCCAAAAATTGAACTAGTTGGTACCTACTTAACATATTGTATTGCATAAAAACTTTAATATCCATTGTAAAATTTTTGTTTACAGTGCCAGGGAATATTTCTCCCACTTCCTGTGTCAACTGTGGTTAGAGGTGCATAAATGTGGAGATAAAATTCTCTAGCCAGTGGGCGGGCTTGCTATGGCTACTGTTGGGCGTTTATTTAGATTTATTTCAAAAGAATTGTAAACTGTGTTTCATGTGCTAGCGACACTTGCCGATGGCAATCTAATATTTAAGCCCGCTTACTAAGTTAATGGAGGATATAAAATGGAAGTTGAGCGAAGACAGGGAGGGTCGGTGCTGGGGGTGAATATTTTAAATTTAAAAGAAATTGTCGAAGTTTTAAAGAAAATGTATAGTTTATATACGAGTATACCACTTTTGTTTCATTTTTTAAATATTGTATTTCAATTATTAATTCGTTATTCTGGCAGCACTGCCCCACCCTCTCTGTTCACCCGCCAATAGAGCGTATAATTCCATCTCCCTTGCGCCGAGACTTGCCTCGAACCGAGAGGATATTTTGCATACATTATTTATTCATTTTCATAGTACGAATGTGGTATTGTGGAGGTGTTATAGCTTTATTTATTGATGTTTTTTTTCTGTGAAATAGGACTATGCGTTTTTGTTAGTTATGAATTATAAGGAAGAATTTCAGCTTCTACTCAAATAATCAAGATGTACAGTATCTTTTATCTTTCTTTAACCGGCCGTCCTTTGGATTATTATTCAAAAAGTAGGTAAAAATTTATTTTTTTCATCAGATTTCGCAATAACAATACGTGTGACGTAACTTATATAGGAGGGATGAAAATACCCCAACACGTCCGTTAGCTTCGGCTGACCTCGAAATACTAAACGAGATGACGCTGGAACACATTTGACGTATACGAATGTTTTGTGAGTTTTGGGTATACCTTTTTTAGACCTGAACATACGGGATACAGATTGTTGCGTTCGGGCGATAATATAGCGTCCGTATCACGTACGTTCGTATGAGTAGAGCGGTTAGAAAAGAGAGAAAAGAATAGCATTTTTTACGATTCATTAAAATACATATATGATAAGGATCAAGCAATCAGATCCACCAATTTTAATTTTTATATGTGAATTCCGTACAAGAATCCCATAGTTAGACTTAGTTATAAGTATTATATACACCTGGATTTTCAAATTTGGTCACAAATTCACAAACACAGCTGAAACTATTGCAAGCGACTGTTTTTATTCTAAATGGGAGTATTTTAGCGGGGCTTTACTGAGAGTATCTACAACTCAATTAATTTTTAATTTTTTTATGTGATACCACACCAGAGTCCCATCTGTTCCTAACCGTCTGGAGCCAGAGAGACCGGGGTATGTTGTAGGGCTGAAGGCATTGAGGAGGGGAAGGAGATGGGGAAGGGCAAGGTGGGGAAGTACCGGTGTATTCATATCTGATCACCAAATATGGCTAGAGCCATTTCAAGCAACGTTTCGATTCTGAATAGTGGTCTTTCACCAGGGCGATACTGACAGTATCCAACACTCTGGAATGTGACGCAAATATAATACATACTATTTTGTTTTTATTAATAAATTTTGAAATAACACGATTAAATGAAATAAAATATAATTGCGCATACCGTGTTTTGAACCTGCGGCCATCGGATTCATAGCCACGGATCGTAACCACTCAATCATGGAGACCGACTCAATGATATATGATACGATGATTTTTTTTTTTCATGAGACGCAATCACTTTGTAGTTTGACATCATATTCAACAAAACAAACACTTTGTTATAAACCAAGAATTTATTGTATTTACTTACATCAAGCGTGTCCCGCCTTGCGGGGAAGAAGGCTAAGCTACCTGGAAAGACAAGAGACAGCCGAATATCCAATGTCAACCCTAGTGAACTTCATCATAAGGACCGGGTTGCTGTCAAAAGGAATAAGGTAAAATGGGAGATAGCACACTAGGCTTATGACCTGAGTACCCACGGGAGCCAAGAAAACCATCTCCGCATCAATAAGTAATTAAATAAATAGATCACGCTTCGTCAGGGCAATTATTGTATTTGCCCTGACGGAAGATTCAATGTGTTTGTTTTATTAAAATATATTTATCTCCAATTTCTCCCTTTTTCTATTTTTTACATTAAATTCACGCAGGACGCTTTGAGGAAAATAATTTCTCGCACGACCTATCTCGTCTTTGCGGATGATGTGCGGAGGGTATTTATGATGAAAGGAAGGATAGGAAGTTCTGGAAATGAAAAGGTATTAAGAGTGAGTAAGAATCTGGGGGTCAGTGTATCCAGGAGTGATGGACGCATGTATCCATCCCTCCCAATACTGTGTAAAGCGATGGGTCGCGAGATTCCGGCTGGAGAGGCCAAGGGTTCTTCCTCAACTGGCATCTCCAAAAAACAAAACAAAAATATTCTACGTATTAAATACAAAAACAATTAATTAACTCAGTTGACGATAATAAAAAAATGTTCAAAGGCGCGAAACAAGCAGTCCACAGTGGAGTCCTGATATCGACCCAGATGTATGGTATTGAGGTATGAAACTGGCAGAGAAAGGATAAAGATAAACTGAATGCTATAGAAATGAGATATCTAAGGCGTACTTGTGGTAAAACTTTGTATGACCGTGTTAAAAATATGAATAAACTGAATGTAAGACTAGTGTAAGCCTAATGGTAAAAATTAAGGATAATATGCTTAGATGATTTGGCTATGTAGAGCGGGTGAACGAAAAAATGAGTGTAAGGAGAATATATGACACGTATGTTTCTGATAGAAGAAGGTGGGGCCCGAGGACAACATGTCACGATCAAGTGCATCAAATACTTGAGACGAGTCATGTCAAAAGTCAGAATAACAGAAGAGTATGTATGAAACGATATATGAATATGAATGAAGCAAGGAGTGTGTGGCGAAACAGAGTTTCAATAGATATTTTATTATATTTGAAAAAAAACAAAAAAAATATTGTATACACTTTTTCAAAATATTGGTTACACTTGAGGTAACTTTTATTTTTTTTACAAAATGGTTATTATAATAATCTATTACACTTTTTTGATAAAAGCCAGTATATAATAGAAAAATACGTATATAATAACAGTTTTAAAAATCATAATTATAACATATTTACAGTCGGATATAACCTGCCTGGTGACCCGACAGTTGATCCCTCGATAGTTGGCCTCCCGACAATTAGCCCCCTGACATTTGATCCCTCCGACAGTTGATCCCTCCAACAGTTTATCCCTCCGACAGTTGATCCCTCCGACATTTGATCCCTTCGACAGTTGATCCCTCCGACATTTGATCCCTCCGACAGTTGATCCCTCCGACAGTTGATCCCTACGACAGTTGATGTTATATACCGATTCCACATTATTGTTAGTAAAAATATATTTTATACCGGATTTCCATTCAAGATGCCGGCAAATATAAGTTATATCGACCTTTGTTATACGGCTGCATATCCTCTCTGCATACTTACCTTACAAATGAGGACATACAGCAGAAATAATCATTTAGCGGATCAGCTATCCGAGGGATCAACTGTCGTAGGCCTCAAGGTCGGAGGGATCAACTGTCGGGAGGCCAACTGTCGGAAGGTTAACTGTCGGGAGATCAACTGTCATGGAACCAACCTGCCTCAGAGGCAGAATTTTTAGCATTACTTTTTAGTTTACTTAAAATTCTAGCATCCTTCACAGCAAATTATTATGTTAATTTACCAACATTGCTTCCATACATACACGATAAGACTCCCTGCCATTGACAATTCTGCAGTAACCTACAATGACAGGGCGTTTGGATAAGGACACCATTTGCGATGCGGTTAGTTAATTAGTTAGAAATAGTTCGATTTTTTTCCAGAGTGTTCTATGAAAAGACTTCACGAAAACGTTTTATTACGTCCAGTTTGTTTCAATTTTATTCTTAATTAATATTTTTATTGTCGACAAACGCTCCCATACTTCTCCGCAGTATTTTGCGAAACAAGTGTTGTTGCCAAGTTGGTAGCGATGCTTTCTATAGATTTTCAATAAACTATAATCACCCTTACTTACATTTGATTTCCCCAAAATAGAAAACGTATCGATAAAGAGGCTCCGCATTTATAGGGGCGTGAAAAGCAATGTTTACAATCGGCTGCCTGAAACGGGAGCGTAGAAAACATTTTTTTATTTGCAAGAGTCACGTTTTTATAATCCTGTGAAAAACTGTGTTCCCAAAAACAAGTAATAATCAAATTTTGAAGATACAAGCACCTTCTAGTTATTGTTTTTGCTTAGTTTATTCTTACTGGGTTACTATTTGATCCTAAAATAATTTAACAATAATTTTTTTTTTTTATTTCTGATGATGGAATATTAATAACAACTTATCGAAGAAAGCCATTACTTTGTGGCTTGACATTATACTATATTGAAGAAAGTTATTTCTTTAAAACCTCCCCCTCTACTTACCCCTCTACCACCCCTTTGTGATACTCTTTCTTGTTCTACTGTGATATGCTGTCTCTTCCCCTCCCCCCTTTTCTTTCTTTATCCCTAATTTTTTTCCGTGTTTTAATTTAGTTTATGATTACGTTGATGATTACGTTCCCGAGGAAGGTTAAGATTAACCGAAACCGGTCGATATATATGTAATCGTGTATATGTTAATCTTTGTTTAAATGGTTTTAAACAAAGATTTTGTTTTATTTAACTATATCTACTAGTAACCCGAAAAAATCACAGAATATACAGTAATATAAATAAGTATTAATGTGTACGGAAAATATAACTCAGTTTAATGTCACTTTAGGTTTTATTACGATATAACACATAATTTTATTATATAATATTAATTGAATTTTTTTAAGGTAAACTCCACACAGGAGATCCTGAAGGAAATAATTTCCCTCAAGGCCTATAACATCTTTGAAGATGCTATGTGGAGAGTCTTTTAGAGGATAGGAAGGAGTGAACTTGGGTCTTGAAGAGACCCATGTTGTAGGAGGATTGAGGAAACACAGAGGCTGGCAGATCATTCCACAGCCGAACTGTTGAACACTGGAACGAGTCTACTGTGTGCAAATGTTGGACACGCATTTGACGTGTTTCCCGACTATGCACCGGTGCCGAAGGGATTAATGACGCTAGTTCCTCAGAGCATCTTCCATTAAAATACCGGTAAAACAAGGACAGCATTCCCATCTGACGTCTGTGCTCCGAAGATTGCAATCCGTTTGTTAAGATCGGCAAATCTATCAAACGGACCGCCCGTTTCTGCACAGATTCGAGGGTTTTTTCAGATATTTTGGGACTCCTGACCAGAGGTGGCTGCCAAATTCTACAGTGGGGCGCACTTGCGATTTGTACATGGTCAGCAGTTGTGAACTATAAAAGTATCTGCGGGCTCTGTACTCTGGCTTCAATGGAGCCCCCATACCTGAGCTGGTCACTTAAGGTTACACCAAGCATATCAATGGAGGGCTTGTTGGGAAGATTGTATAAAAAAATTATGAAAAAAAAAAAAAAATTGTGAAAAAAAAATTCAAAGCATATATATATATATTTTTTTAATGTGAAAATTAATGCAAGCGCACTATTTAAGATGTATATTCGCCGGCTACTAGAAAGGAATGTTCATCCTTCCACTAGCTCGGATCGTCGCGGTGTTTCTATTGAATTCTAATTTGACTCCCTGACTTTGGATGACGCGTCGCCAGTACCGAGCATTCATCCTAGTGCAGCTGTACGCGCTCACCACGGAAAAATCATTTTAAAGAGTTTCTTACCTGTGTAGTGGTGTACTATATCGTGGAACTTCTGTGGGGTAAGGGGGGACTACAGGCGGGTATTCCGAACTATTTCAAAACAATTTGAACTACTGTCAGTGTAGACAAGCATGAATCTCTGTAAAATCATTTACCTGTACGTTGACTAGCGCAAACTGAGATATTTTATTTCTGCAGATCCAAAAAATATTACACATTTTAAATACCGAATAAAAATAATCGCGTATTAAAATATATCGTAGGTAGGTACTTTATTACCCGTCTGAATATGAAATAATTTTTCAAAATATTTATGATAATTTTCACAGCACACAACACTTACATCAGTTCCAATTTCGAAAATGTCGCACACAGGAAAGTTGTATTGGTTAATAAAACACCCAAAAAACGCATTACATTTGAGTGAGTAACTCCACTAATAGTTAAAAACCATCGTAGAGTTTAACACAAAATAAGAAAAAATATTCAAATAATCATGTTTTCAAAACTTACCACTCTTATAAACCTATCACCCTTAACAAGATATTGTATGTCGTAAAGTTAAATGGTATCCTGTGAATTCGCCGCGCAAGATTCACGGCAGCGAAAGTTCACCACCCACAATTCACTGCGGAAAGATCACCGCGGAACATTCACCTCAGGGAAAGTTATTTAAAATTATTTGGAAGTGCGTTTTCTTTACAAAAATAATTTATTAAAAATAATGGCATAGTATTGAAAGGAAATAGATTAATTAATAACAGTTCTGTAGCGTGATAAGATATTTTTTTGCAAATAATAGCCTGATAATGCATTCTCGTATATAATATATGATTATCTCGTATATATAATTATCACGAGAAAATATACTAGTCTGAAGATGAACGTAATTGTTAGAAACAATATTTTTTTAAATTGTTTTCATTATACTCATTTCCCTAGTACAAACAATCCTTGCACGATTCAAACATTTTTTATCTCTTATGTGCGGTGAACTTCCGAAATTCCGCCGAAAATTTGTGTGCGGTGAACTTTCCCCGCGGTGAATGTTCCTCGACGAATTTAAGGGCGGTGAACTTTCCCTTAGGTGAATGTTCCACGGCGAATTTGTGTGCGGTGAACTTTCCGAGCGGTGAATATTCAGCGGGGAATTTGTGTGCTGTAAATCTTCCTAGAACCATGTTTGGTTATATATTTGAGCTGAAACTAGGAATATATACCGATATTTAATTTTCACCAGTCAAACTTAGCGACCTCATAAAATTTCACACAATATCCTATAATTGGCTACTAATACATATAGTAGCAGAGTAAAATATAATGCATTCTCGTCAGGTACATGTGGTCGGCCCGGGCTTCTTCATTTGCATAGACATCCAGTTTGCTCAGATACCAACGACATATGCTCTTTCTAGTTGGAAGTTCAAAGGTAAAATGGAGACGAAAGGTACGCTGCACTACAGTTACCGACTCTGACTTTCAAAACTCACGAATACATAAAACCTTGTGCTGCATAGTAGTCATTTTACTCACAACTCACCCGAAATGGTAGCTCAGCGGCGCAAGCACTTTAGTGGTCGTTTGCGCAACTATGAGCGATCTGGTGTATTTCTAAACTTTCGAACTTCCTCTTTCAATTTCTGTTTAAATGATTCCCATATAACGTATAATTCAGAAATATAGCGGTTTAAAATTGATTCCGTCATTTAAATAACCCCGTATACTTGGGAATTTAAGAGAATAAAGAGAAAAAATATAGGTTTATCCGAGACACTATCTAGATTGCAATTATATTCAGGAACAACTTTGTAATCATCATAAAGATCATCATCATAAATATATGTGACTTTAATGGAAGATAATATTGATAAGTTGAGGTACGATATCGATGAAGATGGCATAAAGTGGACTGATCTCATTTGCTCAGTTGGTAAAGCGGTTGTCCCGATAAGACAGAGGTTCTGGGTTCGTTTCCCGGATACGATAAATTTTTCACTTAAGCTTTGTTTATGTTATCTTCCTCCATGATTAAAAACTGTTTATGCCCGCAATCTTATAGATAAAAAATATTTTTAAAAAGCCGTTTATGCAATCCCCAATTTTTGTATTAGTAAGAAATTACAATTAAAAATAAATAATTTCCGAACACAATATCTTCATATTATGAACATACGCAGAAAATAGACAATTTGGCTAAAATGGATGCTAAGTCAAAAATGTTCATAATTCAATATTACCTAGTACCTAGTACTTTGCTACAGTATGATTTACAGGTACTCGTTGGAATCAGAGAATCGTCGGATGGCGATCTTGGTAAAGTGAAGCAGAGAACACATAAAGATGAGATAGACTGACGATTTAAGAGAACTGAAGGCTTCGGATGAGTGAGAGCCACAAAAGGGTTCAGCAAATCTGTAAAAAAAATTAAGGAAAGTCCAGGTCCTGAACCTGACGCCAGAAGACTCAACAAAGTTAACAAAGTGCTTTCTTTCTATTTTATTTTAAATGGTGCAAAGAACTTTGATTTATTTTTACTTATAAGAGCGCCCCTGTCTGAAAGGAACACATCCAGAAGAGCTATATCGCCATCCGGACAAGGAGGGGCTGTAGGAAGGGATTTGTTAATGCGGTCATTGAAATGGACCGGATTAAATGTAGGAGGAAAAACACCTACCGGTAGCTCGCTCCACTAATAATGATAAAAATGCTTTATTCCAGAAGGAATTCAAGGGTAGTGCAATGCAAAACATTACATACGTTAAAAGAAACATCAAAAGAAATAACAATACAAAGAAAAGAAATCAAAATTTAAAAAAATGCATAAAAAAATATTTATTTAACGCCCATAGGGCTTTTACGTAAAGTTTTACATCGATATCTTAATGTTTGAACTTAGGATTAAAAAAAAGAAAATACATTGTTAACGGATTTAAATAAAAGATAAGGCCCAATGACCTATATTACCTTTACACACAGCACTACATGAGTTCTCATTTAAATTTAAAAAAAAAATCATTTGTACAATAATATATATGAACATTATGTATATCGCCTACTATTTCGTCTACCAAGATACTGCAGCGCTACAGAAATGTTCCTGGAAGGACGAGTGCACTCTTTCAGAGCACTTCTCCGCCACCGCATGGGAAGCCTATGGTGCACAGCACATGGATCCATTTTTTTATTGTATTATTATCACTTATGGAACGTATTGCATTGCACTACCCCCGCATGCCTTCTGGAATGGGGAACTATTATTATCATTATAAATAAAAATCTTGATTTGCTGAATAACTTTAGTTTAAAAACGTGCCAGACAAGTGAGAAATTCACTCGGACGTCCAGCTTTATGTGGAACGAAAAAAAGGAAAACAATTGACCCGTTCTACCAATTTCCTATATCCTTCTCGGATTTTGATTTCCGTTCTTTGCCATTCGTTCCGGGCCACGTCTTATAAACCAGATAAGGCCCCGCCAGAGATAGGGTGGGAGAATTTATAAATTAGCGAATTTGAACACAACGATGTGTCGGGCGGATTAACCAAGAAAAAAGGAAACTACCCGAGATAACACAAGGGCTAAAATATAAATTTCAACTTCATTTTGTACCAACACACTTGTTTGAACATTGTGTTATTTGTTTTAATATTTTCTCTGAACCCTCGGTAAGGTCTAATCATATGAGAATTTTTCTATTCAAGTTTGCTGTAATACTTTTTTTTCTTTCTTCCAAGATCGTTAAAGGTCGGGTGTTTCATATTGTTTTTAACATTATCTAATGAAGTGATGAAATAGTTCACGAAAATAGAGTTGTACCAGTTAACCTTGTAAACCTTGCAGTAGCTGTTAATCCTGGAAATAAATTTCACGTATTATAAATTTAATTTAAATAAGTTTTATTATTTTAAATAGAACAATAAAATAGTGCATTGGTTGCACGGTGGTAGATACTCTTAGTATCGCCCCGGGAAACGATCAACATTCAGGATCAAAATGTTCTTTGAAATGGCAATAGAGGCGTTCAGTGACTAGGTACTATACCCAGGTACTTCCCAACCTTTTTCTTGCTCATCATCTTTCTTTCTCTACTACCATCTACCTCAAAATATACGCCAAATTGGCATTAAAAATAAATTTAAAAACTACCCCCCATTCATGGGATGTGTTTCTATCCAATAAAGCGTTATTAAAATAAAAATTCAATGAAGTTAAATAGAGGATCAAAGAAATTGTCTTTGAGAACCTTCAGTAAATTATAATTTTGATGTACAGTATTAACAATGCCTTCTATTTTTCAAGTGTCCCTTTTTCAATTCTGAGCTCTATATAAAGAAAGTTGTCCCGCCATTTCCATTGGGCCCTAGAACAATACGTACTTTGCCCTAATGGCGACGCCCGTCGCATGAGCGTCGCGGCGCACCTTTGCACCTAAGTCCTATGCATCTATTCTCTATGCACTATGCGCTATGTTCTATGTTCTGTGTTTCATGCACCTTTAAGTGCGCTCGTAAAATGACAATTTTTCATACTTTACGTATATTCATTCATCTTGAACTATCATCTTCAAATATAACGTTTTAATGTCCTGTAAATTCAGCCCACATAAAAGGCGGAAAAATCGATGAGTAGTAATATTTGCTAAATCTATACTCTCGCTCATCTGTTCGTTTATTCCCTATTTAAAAATGTTCATAATAAAAATCGAATAGGCATTGTATTCGAGATACCATCTACATTTTTTTTTTTTTTTTTACAGTAACTCCACACAGGAGACCAAGGAGGAAATAATTTCCCTCAAGGCCTATATCATCTTTGGGGATGCTGTGTGGAGGATCTTTTAGAGGATAGGAAGGAGTGAACTTGGGTCTTGAAGAGACCCATGTTATAGGATGGAGGAAACACAGAGGCCGGCAGATCATTCCACAGCCGAGCTGTTGAACACAAGAACGAGTCGTAGAAGCGGCCCGTTCTCATGTGACAAATGTCAACCGTGTGCAAATGTTGGGTGCGCGTTTGGCGTGTTTCCCGACTATGCACCGGTGCCGAAGGGATCAATGACGCTAGTTCCTCGGAGCATCTTCCATTAAAATACCAGTAGAACAAGGACAGCATTCCCACCCGACGTCTGTGCTCCAAAGATTGCAACCCATTTGTTAAGATAGGCGAATCTATCAAATGGACCGCCCGTTTCTGCACAGAGTCAAGGTTTTTTTTCAGATATTTTGGGACTCCCGACCAGAGGTGGCTGCCAAATTCTACAATGGGGCGCACTTGCGATTTGTACAGGGTCAGCAGTTGTGTACTATCAAAGTATCTGCGGGCTCTGTACAATACGCCCAGCTTCTGAGAGGCTAACTTTACTCAGGTTTCGATGGAGCCCCATACCTGAGCTGGTCACTTAAGGTTACACCAAGCATATCAATGGAGGGCTTGTTGGGAAGATTGCTTCCATTAAAGGAGACTAGATTGTCATTTCGATCCCTTTTAGACGTAATCAGACATGATTGGGTCTTTGAAACATTAAATTCGACGAGGTTATTCTTACCCCAAGAGGAGACCCTCTCAAGGTAACCGTCCATTCTCTGTTTCAAAGCCCTCCGAGCCGTTGGAGTTTGTGTGCCCTTTGGGGGCTTGTCAAACAAAAAGCAATCATGGACTGTACTGTCATCCGCGTAACAATGGATTGGTGCACATGTCAAGAGGTCATTGATGTGCAACAAAAACAATGTCGGAGATAGAACCGATCCTTGTGGGACGCCAGCATTTATTGAATACGAGGAAGAGATGAAACCATCAGCAACCGTCTGAATCGATCTCTCCCTCAAAAAGTCGGCAATCCACGTACACAAGTACAAACACGTACAAACCGTTTGAATCTCACCATAACGTTCCAGGCACCGTCCCCAAACATGCGTCACATACGCGAGAAGATCACCGCACGAGCGGTTCCGCCGGAATCTGTACTGGCGGTCGTTAATGATTTTGTTCTTCTCGAGGTATGTAAGCAGTTTGTCGTTGATCACACGTTCCATCACCCTGGACAGAACTGATGTGATCGCTATGGGGCGGTAGTTGGCCGGGTTGGAGCGGTCACCTTTCTTAGGTATAGGATGAATGACCGCTTTTTTCCAACCAGAGGGCACAGAGCCACATTGCAAATGAATTAGCGTATAATCTTGCAGTCAATATAATTGAAGATGGTATTAGAAGTTCTTAAATTAAGACCGCCAAACAACTCGATCTTGGCAAAATCATGAGATTCGTAAAGAAGGCAAGGCTGATGTAAGCGTAGTGAGCAAGATTAAGAAAGGGACGCTTAGATGGTTTGGGCATGTAGAGCGAATGAACAAAGAGAGGAGTGTAAGGAGAATACATGACGCGAATGTAAATGGAAAAAGAAGCCGGGGACGTCCGAGGAAGACATAGCACGATCAAGTGAATCAAATACTTGAGTCGGGCCATGTCAGAAGTCGGAATAACAGAAGAGAATATATGAAAGTGAATGAAGCAAGAAGTGTATGCCAAGATCGAGTTGTTTGGCGGTCCGTCCTCTCTGCCTACTCTATGCGGGGAAACGGCGTGATGATTAGTTAGTTAGTTAAAAAAGTAATTAGATGAAATTCCCTCTACAACAAAAAATCGCAAGCATGCTCCGAAAAATATAACTAAAAGGTGTGGTTCTGTTATTTAACATTTTATAAGTATGGAAAAAATTCACAGCTTTTCTTCACATGCTACTAAAGTCTACTAAAGTCTTGAAATCTTTGTTCTATTCTAAATACATCTTGTTTTATTAAATATTTTAAAAACTATCGCTAACGCCCCAAGCATATTTTATATTAGCGCGATCCCTCCCTCTTAGGTATTAACTAACATACCTCATTTTCAATAAACATAATTCATTGTTTCCGCCCAGATTAAGTGATGTTTGTCTGCGTGTTCTCGATTTTCTCGAAAATTGCTTAACCGGTTTCGCTAAAAATAACACCGTTCGTTTTTATTAGTGCCAGGAAGGTTTAGAGAGTTGAATGAAATCCAATATATAAACCTGTCGCTATAACGTTTTAAAAATAGTATGAAATACATTAAACACGCCATATTGTATTGAGGTTAGCCCGTGGATATACCACTCTTGTTAGCCACAGATTACATATTGAAAAGAATAGGGTTTGTTCGGGTAGAATATTTAAAAAATGGAAAACACAAGTAGGTACCTAAGAATTTTATTATTCACACACGTTTTGAAAAAATAAAGGTTTGGAATGAAATAAAATATTCAAATTAATGTTTCTTTGTTTATTTATTTAGAGATAATAATAGTCGTCATAATGAATTAATTTCGCTGTCAAATTAATTATGGCACCCAAACGACAAGCAAGAATTCGGCACTTCATAACATTATTCGAAAAAAATAAAATAATCCAGACAAAGGGCGGTATATATCACTAAGTATATACATGAATTAATAAAAATTACTCTGTTTAAATTACTGTTTTTATTATTTAAATATCTACATATTTCAAAAGCAAATCTCTCCTTATCAAGATAAACAACAAGCTAAAAATAATGACAAGTATAGACAAATAATAAACAAATGGTACAAATTACAAAGATATACAAAGAATAACGATAAGTGATGAGAGTAATTAATTAAAAAGGTAAAAATAAAATGAAACATGTTGATATATATTAAAAACGGGGGTTTAAACAGAGTAATTCTTATATTTTTTTTAATTATGACATCACACAGTGATTACGTATCTTTTGAAGAAAATATATATGTATATTGTTTTTAATTTAAGAAAATGTATGTTTCTAGCACGCAAATATCCAAATGAACAACGTAGGAAAGCCTGTACAAATTAACCTTCCTGTCTCAGTCAATTATGCAACCTAACTCCGCTACCGTTCGGAATACATGATCGATCGACCTACTATTCCAACATTCATATAATATTTTTGCGTATATCCTCGTGTCAAGCTTAATCTATCAGCCGGCTATATTATAATATCCAGAGGTCCGGCGTTCCTCGCTCAGTCGCAGGGTGGGCTATCGACCCCTGTCTAGCGGCGGTCCAGACAAGGGATGTCAAACACTCCAGCGCGGCCTAAGGGAGGGACTGATCTCATTACAAATCTCACTGCAAAGAACCCTTACATCTCTCTCAGGGGATTCCCGCTGCCGCCCTCTGCCTTCCACCCTTCTCGCGGCGGAGCGAGGTGTCGTGAGACGTTACGTACATGGAATGCGTAATTGCATTATTCGCATTTGCGTTGTGCTATGATTTTATTTCATTTTGTAGATTTGGCGCGTTTCTAACCGGATGCGAACCATCACTAAAGAAAGTCAGTTATTTTGCACAATTTTTATTAATCTGTTTTGAAATTCTTTACTTTTTTCCTCATTGCACTAACCAGTATCTGTCAAACACATATAATTGTTGTACGTATAAAATTTGTTTTTTTATCTCATTTCTTTATAAGTAATTAATAATTATACTATACTCAAATCATCTGGTATACGTAAATGGTTACTTTAATTTCTTCAATAATTGCAAAATTACTTTATGGTGTCATTATTCATAATATCGTTAGGAAGTATTTTATGTACACCGGTATTTAATATATAAAAATCGACATTTCGAGTAAGCATTAAAAAGAACTAGGCTATTAAAAATACCTACCTACATTTTTTTGGTATTTTTGATACTTCATTTCGATAGAAAATGTCTCGAGTAAAAGTGTATTACGGTCTGCCGATGAGAGTTCCGTTGCAAAAACTCGTTTTCTTGCATACGTATGGAAAAGGGTAGAAGTTTTAGTTGGTTATCAGCGGCATATCTGTAATCGAATTACAATAATCCATCTTTTATGATTCCGACAAGGCAAAAAATACAATAGATATGCCTTAAAACGCAAGGGGAAGAAACCAAAATTAGGGAGGCGAGGAAAGAGCTCAGGCGTATCACTGTCATTTGATTTGACTGCAGGTAACTCGCAATGCGTTGCAAAGTATTAGTGTTTAGTCTTCGAAAAGAAAATCTGCTAATGATCATCTCGTCCTTTTTACAATTGTGTGGAATTAATGGAGAATTTCCACGTAGCTTTGGTAACAGATTCCAAACGATCCCAAACCGCCAATAAGTATGACAGTAAATACGAAAATGGTTTGACTTGTTCACAGAAACCAAATATTTTGTTGGAGTATTTAGTTTGTCCCTTTTTACAAATGTTTTTAATTTGATTACCGCAGTCAAAATCACAGCGGAAGAGACGTGGACGGCAGTGATTTCGTATCAATAAAACTGTTCATGTATTATGTAATTGAATAAGTTTAAGATACATAAAAAAATCTTATTTGTGGAATGTAATGAGGTAGTTTTGATTATGCTCTTTATTACTTCTATTTTTACAACTATCAATTGCATAGGAAACCAAAATTATTGTTTTATTTCTTAAAATCTTCAAATGTCACTCGCTACCAGTCAACACACGAATTATGACGTTATGTATTCGAAAAATGGTGCCAAATTAAGGATGTCACGTGGTTTGCTACCGACCGTGAATATGGAAGGCAAATTTGGCTCTATTCATTATAACGTTAGTGATCATTCCAATATTTCATTATCTATACAGGATCTTTTTTTTACATTATATTTTATGTCTTATACTTTAAGATACATGTTTACTATGTAAAAGCCAAAAGGAATTAGAATTAAATGATTCAAATAAATAAGAATCCCAGACAATAATATGGTCTTGCCGTTGAGAAATAATTGTTAACCTCTCTTTCTTTTAGATGCGTCATTTATCAATAAAAGTGAAAGGTTATAACAGACCTAACTGGGATAACTAAAAAAAACCTGTTAATATCTACTAAAAACTTCCTACGCTTTTTAGGGTAATTTTATTAATATTCTCCAGTCCTAAAAATTCTAAATATTTCAAATAAATACCAACTCGTTATGTGCCACCAATCTTCTAATAAATGTAACATCAATAGATAAAATAGCAACTGTAAAAATTATATCATCTCTAAGCTTAAATTTTCTAAATTTTCTAATGAAACTGTATTCATCTGAAGCGATCTGTCAGGTAAGTATTTTTTTCTGTATCTATTTGTACGTAATTAGATAAATAATATGAAGTAATATTTTTACGGCGTCCTGTGAGGTGATTTTTCACAAAAACGGCGTTATACAAATCATCCATTTATTATCATTATTATACTCATTTATAGCAAGCCTTATCCCAGGTGTTGTATTGAAGATCTTAGCCCACCGCAGTGTGATTGAATTATATTAAACCTGATGAACAGATAATCCTTAGAAAGGTAATTTATTCCGATTAGAATAAAAACCGTCATCAAATTGCGTCAGACCTCTCTACTCCTAGGCCCTAGATAGACCAAGGAAATTGATTACTTGTTCAAAAAAGAATTTCGATTCCATAAAATACATGATCAATTTCACTCGAAGTAAGATAAGTAAAGAAAATTTGAGCTGACTTCGGATACGCGGATACGCCCAAAACACAACTCTATGTGTTTATCTCTTCAGTGTTTAAAGCGGACACGTCAATGGGGTCAGTTATGGTTGCTGCAGGTCGAGATTAAGCCTTAAACTAATGCGTCTGTAAGCAAGATTATGACCATCACAAATAATGCAATTAGGAACTGATAATATTGCCAAACTTAACAATGGCCTTGTATATTGCGACTGCTCCAAGGAAGAAGGTGGTAACTCATTTAATTTAATTTTGCAGGCCAGTTATTTCGATGTTCAAAATCTTGTTCATGTTCTTATGCGAGTGTTATTTTATTATTGTACAGTATTATTTCTAATTTTGAGAACGTCAATTCATGGTTTTAATATGCTTTTTATAAAAATTTTTTATTTTTTAAAAACCGTTGTAACTATCTTCCAGTTGTTTATTTCTACCGGAACGGTTACTATATTCTGAAAGGAGTCCTCCTATTTATCTTCTCTAAAATTGCCTACATGTATCGGTAGTGCAGTAATTTTTATTATTATTATTGTTATAATATATTTTTTTCATTATTACTTTAATTCGAGAAATCAATAGTTTATATTATATCTTTAATAATAATAATAATAATAATAATAATAATAATAATAATAATAATAATAATAATAATAATAATAATAATAATAATAATAATAATAATAATAATAATAATAATAATAATAATAATAATAATATCAATAATAATAATAATAATAATAACAATAATAACAATAATAATAATAATAATAATAATAATAATAATAATAATAATAATAATAATAATAATAATAAAAATAATAATAATAATAATAATAATAATAATAATAATAATAATAATGATAATAGTCCTAATAAACAGTATAAGAAACCAGTATAAGAAAATATGTGTAAGAAAAATATTATATGATGGAAATTCATTGTGGTATTTGAAGATGTTTGTATATATTAAGATATCGCAATGAGACAGAATATAAAATAAAAAATAAAATAAAATAAAAACAGACTTATGAAAAAAAAATTATGACAAGTCTGAGAAACATATTTTATGGAATTATTATACGTATTATGGTTAATTTTCTTCTAAAATAATCATAAAACAAAGTAACCTGAAGAGAATGCAGGTAAGAATGTTAAGAAATACTGCGTCGTAAGGCGCTGTTTTCAAGAATTTACAGAAAAACGTAGAAAGAATTTGTAAGGAATTTTTCAAAATGGTACATTATAATTTTGTATAGTGGAAAATTGCAGTGCATTATGCTAGTCTTTGCTTGCAATTTATAAAATACGTTATGAATCCATTACGCTATGTATCAGGGGCGTGCAGTCCATAAATGCGGAAAAGCTGAACTAATACTTATAAAAATGCTTGCGAAAACCATAAAAAAAATACTGAAAAAAAACTGCTAAAAATATCAAATGAAAATATTTTTTTTTCATAAATTTATCAACATAAAGACAACACATTTGACTTCCTTAATCCAGTTTTTCCGTTCAATCCGCTTACCGCTTTCACTAAAGGCAGTGAAATAGCAAGACTCAACTGCTAGTATTTTTTACAAAATGAAAAAAAATAATAAATAATTTATTTGAGGGATTTAGCCGTTACAAGCCTTTCTCATATTAATAAAGTTGGTTGTTTACAGGTGAAAATATAATAAAAACAGTAATTATTGAATGAAACACTAGTATATATTGATTAACTTGGCGGGTTTGCGATAAGCCGACGTAGCTCAACGGTAGAGCATCTGACCGGACATCAGAAGGTTGCAGGTTCGAGTCCTGTCGGCGACATTTATCTTTGCTCGGAAAGGTTTTTTTCAATTTGGATGAGTGTTTCAGGCTAATAATTATTGTATATAAAAATAATTGTTACCCTTTGCGCTATGCACAAAAATCTTGTCTTAAGTTTTTAAAAACTTTAGTTTATCAATTAATAAATATTTGACAAGTCAAAAAAATTTTCACCAATAAAATGTAGACATAATTTGTCTCGACGCCATCTATTTGAGGGATTTAGCCGTTACAAGCCTTTCTCATACTAATAAAGTTGGTTGTTTACAGGTGAAAATATAATAAAAACAGTAATTATTGAATGAAACACTAGTATATATTGATTAACTTGGCGGGTTTGCGATAAACCGACGTAGCTCAACGGTAGAGCATCTGACCGGACATCAGAAGGGTGCAGGTTCGAGTCCTGTCGGCGACATTTATCTTTGCTCGGAAAGGTTTTTTTCAATTTGGATGAGTGTTTCAGGCTAATAATTATTGTTTATAAAAATAATTGTTACCTTTGCGCTATGCACAAAAATCTTGTCTTAAGTTTTTAAGAACTTTAGTTTATCAATTAATGAACAATTTATTTGTTCATCTATACAATCGCAATGTAATAAGACTTATGGTACTGTGCCTGTCTCACTAAGATAACCTGTGTTGGGAGCAATCTCTCTGATAAATGTTTTACTTTATTCATAAATTAATATTTCAGTTTCCAACTCCACCGCTAGGTTAAAGGGTAACATTTTTAAAAAACCTTCGTGCGGTGTCGTCATCTGTGAATGAAAAAATCAATAAACATATCGTTGACCGAAGAAAATGATGACTAATTATCTCGAATTTACATGTTTGAACTATTAAACCGGTATTCTATACTGCTATCATTAAGCATATGAACGCCGCGGTGTTTCAATTACGTATATATTGTCATATGAATTACATATTTTGATATGAGTTTTGTAGTACTCGTTTAAAACAAATAGAAAAATCCGCTAATAAAATATAAACAGCCCACCTTTGGTCATAGACCAATGCACGCCACTGGAGTGTTTGTTGTATATTCATCAATAAGTCTCCTTATTCTATATTAGGTTTTTATACATACACCGAATCAAATACTAACCATGAACATGAAGAAATTATAGCATTGCTCAATTTGTTTTCCAAATGTATTTGTTCTCCACCAATATTGGTTTCTATAAAATAATGTGATCCCTGAGTACACCGGCTTTATTCAGTTTCATTAAAAAGAATTGTTTGTCTGGATCTCGTCCATATATTTTTTAAATGCCTTTTAATTTGGCAATACGAATATGATTTTTAATAAGCAAGTTCTAGGAATCCTCTTATCAATATTGTTATAACGTGAATTCAAATATTCTTATACGAATCGTTTTTAATATTTATTAACGACATAGTACTAAGAATTAAATGTTCAAAATATCTCCTATTTTCCGATGACCTATTTGCCGCTGTATAAAAAAAAACACATTAATTAAAGATTGCATCTATTTGCAAAAATACTTGTCTTCATTTCATGAATGGTGTGCACTTAATGATTTATATTTTAATGAAAATAAATGGACTGCAATTTCCTTCTCA
Source organism: Halesus radiatus (assembly GCA_022606495.2). Classification (NCBI taxonomy): domain Eukaryota; kingdom Metazoa; phylum Arthropoda; class Insecta; order Trichoptera; family Limnephilidae; genus Halesus; species Halesus radiatus. The sequence continues at coordinate 59,984 of JAHDVE020003611.1, read as the reverse complement.
AAGAACAGAAATAATTTCTCAAATACGTATCACGTAAATAACGTCGCTACCATCAGCACAAATGACAATAAGGAGTTAGTTTATCAACTCCTTTATAATATGTTTTCGACATTACAATAATATTTTTTTCAATCTTATTATCATTTTTCCAAGACAAGTCTGTTGTTGTGTATTGTAATATTAATTATTATTGCTATGTAAACATTCATGTATGTAAGTTTTTGGCATATTGCCTGTTTTATGTACTAAAATAAAATAAAACAAAATTACATAAAAATGTTTGAAAACTTTAACAAACGTTAATTTCACTATAAATTATGGTAAGTACAACATAAAGAGAATATCATACAGACCTTAACCTTTATAACTTCAGATACCTGCTCACCTCATACCAGTTTAACTTTCTTCTTCATACACTCGTATGAACATTTTTTTCTTGTTTTTTTATTAATATAAAATCACATACATACATTTCAAACAGATCGACTTCCACCCCCGCCCCCTACCGCTTTCTTTCACACTCCATAACAAATTAATATGTAACTCTAAATTAATATTTTTTTCAATGCTTTGCATAATTATTGTTTTAAATTTATTTTGATTTCTTTTAAAATCCCTAGATTCAATCACATATTTTAATGCCCAACTGGAAACCTGTAAATGATCAAATTTATATCACTTATTTATCATTCTTCATTTTTTTAAGTAAACTGTTGGTCTCCCAAATAAACAAATATATAAAAAATAAATAAAACATAAATCTAAAGTAAGAATTTAAAAAACGCACACACTCTCATTCTCGTTAAAATAACACCTCGGTACAGGTTCTTCTAGTGAAGTGTTCCCGATACACATATAATTATTTTAAGTATTCGCCGAAAATCTTCGATGGACCTCCTACAAAATCAGCATTACAAAAAACTCTCAAAGCTCAAGTTCTTCTATAGAGACATACGCAATATACAACAAAAATTATCTTTATAAGGTGCTAAATTATCTTTATCATGCGCTTTGCCAATTGCGCATAGAATATGGGATAACTGGATGGAGAACTGCCTCAAATACCCACAAGAGGTGATTTTTCACAAAAACGGCGCTATACAAATCATCCAATTATTATTATTATTATTATGAAGCATCTCAGAGTGGAAAATACTCTCAGTATCGCCCTGGTAAAAGACCACCATTCAGAATTGAAACGTTGCTTGAAATGGCTTTTAGCCGTGTTTGGTGACCAGATCTGAATAGCCAGGTATTTTCCACACCTTCCTCTTCCCCTTCCTCTTCCCCTCCCCAATACCTTAAGCCTTATAACATTCCCCAATTGGGAATGCCATAGTCTCACTGGCTCCAGACAGTTGGGACTCCTGTGCGGTATTCATATAAAAAAAAGCTCTTGAAAGCGCAAAAAATAAGTAATAAAAACCGTCTTGAAAATGCCTCCCTGAGATTTTTTTTTAAACTAAAATTTTCAAAATTATAAAACTCTATGAAAAAATCCAAGTAATTATAACAAATTCCAAGATTAAATACTTATATTGCTCAGAAAAACCAAGAATTCCATATAACAGAAAAACCAAGAATTATATATGCTAACTTCCAATAATTGCTCTTCCAAGTGATATTGCAAAAATACCAAGGAGATGCAAAAATTCAAAAACTACATCAGAATATGGCTAAGCAAACACGAAGATGAGAAAATGATAAAAAATATGAAAATAATATTAATATTAGTAAAACCATCGCAACAACCTACAGTCCGTTTCGAAACAGCAGTGGCTTGCATTGCCATATAGCCAAGAGTAGGCTATGTGTAGTTATTCATATTCGGGTATGAACTGCGTACTGAATATTTGAAAGTAGCCAGTTTATTATCAACTTCCGCTGATTTCTGTGACCAACTGAATAAATGAGCCTACAAGTTCCCTGCCAAATACATGGAAAATACATTTTGACAAACATTTCAATTACTAGGAAATCCTAGTGAGGCGGATTATGAATATAATAAATTGTTTTAATATTTTCTTCTATAGATGTGTAATTATTTTGTGCCTCATTATTAATATAATTAATAAGAAGTGCTGTATTTACACAACTGTTTTTGATATATGATATCAAATAACCGGTCAGTGGCTGAGTTGGCATCGTGTTTGGGTCTCTCCCAAGCGTCGTGAGTTCAATTCCTTGACTGGCTAAGTCCTCCATTACTAAACGAGCAACATCTTCCGCTTACTGTTTTGGTAGTAGGCGATTTTCAAATATTGTCCGGTTATTCGTAACCAGGGAATATTTGTCATTCTTAAAAAAAAGAAAAGAAATATATACATGTTGCAGAATCAAAGCTTCCCTCATCAGGATAAACAGAATACAAAAAATAATGACAAGTGTAATGTACCTTGAATAGTCCTTAATAAAAATAAAAAAATAAACTAAAATAAATGTTTTTAAATGTCATCCACCCGCTACCCTTACACTCCAAAATAATGTATTTGGAATATCATTGTTAACGTCACCATGCTCAAATAAATACATAAATTAGGAGAAGATACAGTTGTAGCAGAGCAGTAAAACCCTTTGATCTGAACCCTGATATTTCATTGACTGTTTCTGTGCTTAATTCGTAGAACTCTATTTATGTATGTTTTATAAAAACATAATATAAATCAAATTGATTCATGTTATTGTTGAATTCTGCAAGCATTTTACTTTCTATTATAGTGACGGCTCTATCGGCATTCTGAGGTCTCATATTTATAACCCGGGAAGGGAAAAATATTTATTTCATGTAGTTTTATAAAAAGATAGTAAGTTTGGTGAAACACTAACATTCAAAACCAAAACCTGCGTTGTTAGAAATACCTTCATTTTTTGTTTGTTCATTCAAATTAATTTTTTTTTTGTTTTTAGAGTAATTTCAGCTTTATATTTAACCGAACGACTTCTTACTCTATTTCTTCCTTTCACTAAACACTTAATCTTCATATCATTGATCGTTGTGCTGTATTTATTACATTAAAAAAAATGTTTTCTTAATAACAGTATAATACTGTGGCCTGCTAAAATAACCTGCATATTATGATAAATTCAATTATGTGTTTGATTTAACCAGATTTATCATAGTAATAAGTAAACGTATTTTTTAACGATGAGATTAACATTTAGTAATGAATTTATTCGACGGGAAAACAACTGCCTCTGAGCTTTATATTTTCAATCCAGATCCGTAGCACACAGTTAGAGATTTAGAACCGAGATAGGCACGCTTCAATCCAAGTGTCGAATGAAATAGTCTTCCGTACCACCAGGGAGACATAGCGTCACACGATGCTATGATCACCTATGGGACATGGAGACGTCACGGCTCGATATCGTGGAATTTCTCGCTAAACCCCCACTTTTATGTGCTCCTGGAATTCGTTCTAGATTCATGAAATGACAGTAATAATTCGAACCAATCTTTTTATAATTTCTTCTGAAGATTGGTATTAACTTTGTGGCGTCATTATTAATAAATTAATTAAAAAATATTTTGTATTCACCACCTTATTAATATACACATATCTACACTGCTTTCTTTATGGGGAATATATAGAATACTAAAAAATAAAAAAATGTCAAGTATAGACAGATGATAAACATAGATCACAATAATGTAAGAATGGTCAAAAAAAAATTGATTACAGTAGGTAAGTAATTAATCAAAAATTATTATAAAACATTGAATAACAAATTAGTATTTGAAATTAAAAAAGAAATTTATTTTATTGTTAATATTAGTATGAAAATAAATCCAAGAGGTAGTTATTTTAACAAAATATTTCATTGTTAATTAAATTTAATTAACTATGAACGCTTTTTCGGATTTCCAAAATTTCAAATTTAGTTAATTGGGAAACGGTTGTATTTGCATGGGATTTTTTTAAAAGTTATTTATAGCAAAAGAATGATTGGTTTCTAAAACATGATTTACAAATTCAGAATAAATGATAATAATTAATAATTAATAATTATATTTATCATTTCTCTATACTTGAAATTAATATTTTTTAGTATTCCATATATTACTGATGAAGAAAGCATCCCTTTCTAAACACGTAGATATGTGTATATTAATAAAGTGGTGAATACAAAATAATTTTTAATTAATTTACAATATATTTTTGATCGAGGGTGTATGCAGGATGCTGGAATTTAACTAACTAACTGTATTGATCTAACATTAAAGATATGACTAAAATAAAACAATGTGTTTAGGGTCACAGATTATATTAAAAAGGGACTGTGGTCAATCAATGACACATTTTTAAAGTACTTTTATAGTACTACTCACTCTCTTGTACTGTTTTTCATACTAGACGTCAGTCACACGGTCGTTAATCTGACCAACTAACCATTATGATGTTTATCCGCGGGGTAGGCACATAAGATGGACCGCTACACGACTCCAAACAGGAGGCCCTGACGAAAATAATTTCCCTCAAGGCCTATATCATCTTTGGGGATACTGTAAGGTCTTTTAGAGGATAGGAAGGAGTGAACCTGGGTCTTGAAAAAAACCCATGTTGTTGAAAGGAGGAAAAATTATTCCACATCCGAGCTGTTGAACACAAGAACGAGTCGTAGAAGCAACCCGTTCCCATGTGACAAATGTCAAACATATTCAAATGTTGAGCGCGCGTTTGGCGTTCTCTCTGACTGTGCACCGGTGCCGAAGGGATCAATGACGCTAGTTCCTCAGAACATCTTCCTTTAAAATACCGGTAGAACAAGGACAGCATTCCCACTTGACGTCTGTGCTCCAAGGATTGCAATCCGTTTGTTAAGATAGCGTAATCTATCAAACGGACCGCCCGTTTCTGCACAGAGTTACTATTCTGAGTCTTGACATGACCCAACCATTTCGTTCACTTGATCGTTCCATGTTTTTTTCGGTTTTCCCTGACGTCTTGAATAATTCATTTTCCCGTCAATTATTCTCCTCATACACCTTTCTCAATTCATCCGCTGTACATTAAAACGATTTTCTAGGTTTTAAACTTTTTTTTATGAATTTCCTAGCGAGGGTCAGTTTCTCAGTAAAATAATATTCCTAGGAGGAACGGCTGCGGCGCCAGTTTTATACATAAACTTAATTTTGGATTTGAGGCCAAAATACCCATCCACACTGAATAATATATATTTTTTTAATCAAAGGTTTAGTGAATATCTAGTGCGTGGGAGAAGTATTTTATTTGTTTTTGTTTTAAATTATGAAGTACATACAAAAAAAATAATTTTCTTAATTTTAGAATCAACTAGAAAATTATTTTCGGGTGTACTACATTTTTTCATTGTCACATTTGCTATTTAAATGGGATTACTATAATAAAAATATAAAAACAAATCATTTAAAAAATAAATAAAAATTCCGTTCGATATTTTAATTTATGTACGACAAATTTGTAAAACATAAATTGGTCGTTTTATATTCAATTTACGGTCCACCTTAAGTCTTATTTCAATTTTTTTTGTTTTATATTGCATTATGTTTTGAAATAAGACGGGGGAAAAACTTTTTTTACATCACCGTTTGCAAAATTGCGAATAATTAATTCATTTCATGGCCTATATTTCATAATGTAAAACAAAAATAAATAAATTACTTCTAATCCGTACTAGATATTTACTATACTTTTTGAGGGAAAAAAACATTGGATTTAGATTAGTATTTTGGCTTCAAATCCAAATTTAAATTTTGTATGAACAGGCCGCTCAGCCGTTCCTCTTGGGCAAGAAATTATTTAAATGGTTTTTTGGACTGCATGCAAGCAAAAATTCTTTTTTTTTTAAATGGCCCGCAAAAATTATCTTTACTATATAAGATTAAAGGAAGGTACCAAACTACTTTCATCCCTCGGTTCCAACACCAAAATTCACATTTGGAACCATTTGAATCAAGAAAAATCACGTAATTGAAGACCTCTCCATATGAAAAACCTATAAGAAAAAAAAAACATTATGATCACATTATCGCAGTTACGCACACTATCCTTGCAGTTTTATAATCCTTTATCTATCTAGGGCTTATAACAACATCATAGGAATTGTATAGTATCCTTCATCTTTTCTATCTAACTAGTACTGCGGCGCTTTGGCCTTATTACTATCACCATCTCATGGTTTGATTTACTTGACTGAATTTATGTTACATTATTTGTGTTCTTCGGGAGAAGATCTTAACTGGATTAAAAACCCTAACCAAGGAAAGGAAAAAGCACAAACATTTGGTTATAAACAATTTACTAAAGTTACTATTTGTACTTACTTACTGAATAAAATATACTTAACGTGTTATTAACTATTTGCTCCATCATCTTCGGGCTGCATCCCTGAGTTTCGTCGTCGACTCATAAAGTTGAGTGATACGAAACTCAATCTTATCAATATTACTCAATAATATTATCCTTTTTTTAATACTCAATTTTAAAAGCATTTTTTTCCTCTTAGTACAAACCAGTACCTATCAAATACATATACATAATCTCTTTATACGTAATTATAATACTTTTTTTCTAGATATATTATATTACTATACTATGACAATACTAGCTTTTCTCCTTTAATATTTGTATAATGGCACTTAATATGAACTAAACATGTCAATTTGCTTGTTCTAAAACGGGTTTGTTCCTAGTTGAGCAGTCAAAGCGTTCTAAAATGTTCTTGTTAAATAATAATAATAATAATAATTGGAAGATTTGTTTAGCGCCGTTTTTGTAAAAAAACACCTCAAGGGCGCTGTACAAATATTTCTTAACTAATTATGTACAAACAGATACAGAAAAACATACTTATCTGGCAGGTCGCTTCAGATGAACACAGTTTTATTAAAAAAATTATTTATAGAGATGATAGTTTTACATGGTTATTTGTTGCTGCTTTTCTATTGATGTTACATTTATTAGAAGATTGGTGGCACAAGAAGAGTTGGTATTTATTGAAATACTTATAATTTTTAGGACTGGAAAGTATTCATAAATTGAATTTTAGGACTCGAAAATATCTATAAATTTACTTTAAAAAAAAGAAGCTTTTAATAAATATTAACATTTTTTAAAATTTATTTTACACTTTGGTTATTTACAGTGTTGCGGGCTGTGGACGCATTTGCGCACAGATGCGTGAATTCTTAATTTATTTTTATTTTTATTTATTTAATGACTTTAGGTAAGTACTAACCGGCTAGCCTAGCTAAGCAATTTACAATTGAATTTCTTCGATTTATGGATACGATTGTCTGAAAAGATGTGTTTTAAGTTTAGTTCTGAATTCTGAACTTTTAATAAATATTAACATTTTTAAAAATTTATTTTACACTTTGGTTATTTACAGTGTTGCGGGCTGTGGACGCATTTGCGCACAGATGCGTGAATTCTTAATTTATTTTTATTTTTATTTATTTAATGACTTTAGGTAAGTACTAACCGGCTAGCCTAGCTAAGCAATTTACAATTGAATTTCTTCGATTTATGGATACGATTGTCTGAAAAGATGTGTTTTAAGTTTAGTTCTGAATTCTGTTGAGTCTTTGATAATTCTTAAGTCATGCGGTAGTTCATTGCAGGCTTTAGGTCCTGACACAACTGGCGTGACACAACGTACGAATTGACAAGAAGTTTAGTTGCCTCTGTCGGCAGGTTTCTCCGTACTGCCTTGTTGTGTGTTTCAAATTAACAAATATTATTTTTATTACTTTTCTATGCCGGATACTCGTTTCTTTACTGACTGCTTTAGGACTGATTTTAGGGTGGAGATGAGAGATCGATCTTATGAGGTTTTGACAATTTACGCAAAGTGACTTGACATAATCCAACAATTTGATTCGCTTTATCGTGCCATGTCGGGCTTCCCCGACGTCTTGTACAGTTCATGTGCACGTCAAATATTCTACACATAAACCTTTCTCCGTCCATCCACTCTAAATTTTACACGAATTCTTATGAATTTCATTGTGGAAGTAAGGTTTATCAGTAAAATAATATTCTTGGTTAAGAATTATCTTCAAAGGCAATGTTTTTAATTGTTACATTTTTCAATCGCCCGCTAAACTAATCCAGATGTTTTGCTTAAAGGAAACTCGTGTTTACCGTATTTAATACAATATTGAAGATTTATTGCATAAGGAGGAGGGATATTAAACTAATTTAGATATGCCTTAACAAATATTAAAGAATGCGATGAAAATGGAGAAACGCAAAACTTCTCTCCGAGATAATTAAATTTAATGGCTTCTTCTTGTCTTAGTTCTCCGCAAAAGGCGGAATTTAAAAATCTCCTAGATTTCATGTAAAATATCGCCGGGAGAATATCTCAATATCAAATTTCCCGAAAAAGGTTTTCGTAAATTATATTTCAGCTTTGAAGGAAATATCGCCGACGTCTCTTTGTCAAAATAGAAACAGACCTTTGTAGCGTGAGTGACATAATATTTAGGTTGACTTATTACTTTTTAAAATGTGGTACATAAAAAAAAAAAACAACCTTCACCAAACCTTTACCAATCTTCCCAGGAATTGTAAAATCTTAAAAAAATAATAATGGCACGTTAAAACGTAACAATAATAATTTCAGATACACGTAATGTCACAATTTTAACTTTAAACTCCTCAGAAATTTTGTAAACGGAAATAAAAAATTCACAAATAAAAATATTAAATATCACACCTTCAGAAACACAAACCACGTTTTTACTTGTCTTCATTTAACTCCTTCAGCTTACCTTTCGGGGGCGCTATTCCCGTTCTTTTTTAGGAAGATTCCTTACGTTTTTCTTCAGGGTTAAAAACTTCTTACTTAACTGCGCTTCCGGTTCTTTCGGATGACAGCTGTCAGTAGAATTCAGCGAGCGACATTCATCAAAAATGTCAATATTTGCGATGTTTCAACAAGAGAAAAACTCAATATTTGTGATGTTCTAACAAGAGGAAAACTCAATATTAAGTATGTTACCAATTACGTTATTATTTACTTTAAACATAATTAGCTAGTAAACATTATTAAACATTATATAGATGTTGACATCTTTGACAATTCACGTCAAGCGCAAATTCAAATGTCACTTTTAGAACTACAGACAAATAAAGGTCATTACTATCTAATGAGGTAGGTACCTTTTTACAAAACGTAATTCTTAGCTAAAAAGCTTACTTTTGGTATAAATAAAATAACAATGTATTAAAATGAATTAAAACATAATGTAATTGTTTTTAAAAGTTTTAGTTCAAAATCATATGTCACATGAAAATATTTCATCAGTTTGTGTTTTAAAATAATCTCTTGACAATCTATTTAGGATCTTTTTACTATGTCTCAGCGGAATTCCGCAGTTAATCAAGAAGTCTTTTACCCTGAGGAAAAACGTAAGGAATCTTCCTTAAAAAGAACGGGAATAGCGCCCCAGGTTTCAAAAGGTAATTTTTCTGACTGACAATAACCAAAAAATAATCGTTTTTTTTTAAAGAGTTTCGAAATAAGTATTTATATTTTGCTAGAATTTTTCCCGTTGCATGGAGGTGATTAACTTAGTAATAATATTATTTTTTTCCAAATAAAAATTCATAATTTTACGCTAGCAAATTAATACTTGAGTTAATATTTCTTATTTTTTTCTAATTTAAGTCATAATTATTTGATACCTACGATTTAATATTTTCTTAAAACATTTTCATTTTATGTTACCCGCGCATTTCAGTCAACCCGACTGAACCTATCCTATCCTACTCCATCCTAACCTAATCTAACCAAACAACGCTGGTATTTAATCGAAACATACCTACCCAACCTATTAAAACCTACCTTAATATAATGTAAATCTTAAGCTTATTATAAACTAAAACATAATATTATGGAATGCGTGAAAATTTCATGTAGGTACGTACCTACGTACTGATAATTGTAATACATGTTGGTTTTAGACTCCATCCATACAATAAAATTAAAAAGAATAATTTCCTGCAAAAATAAGCTCTAAAATAACAGGTTATGGGTAGGTACCTAACTGATTTTGAATGTCTCGTAATTTAATTTGTGTGGCATTCAAATGAGAACGAATCTCGCAATTAAAGACCTCTCCAGATGAATTACATATGCGAAAAACTATTTCGTTTCGAGAGACAAAAAATAGTTTCAGATATAAACACATTATCGCAGTTACGCACAGTATCCTCCCAGTTTTCTATATGGAATGCAAGTTTTTTGTCTTTGTTTGGAGCTTTAATAGCCAGAGATGACAGTTCGACCTTCCGCCATTTTGACAAGGGCTGTCGCCAATCGTCTAGAGTCAATGAGACTATGGTATCCACAAGTGGAGTATGTAGTGATGCTGAAGGTAGTGAGGAGGCGAATGAAGTGGGGAAATGGAATGTAGGGAAGTACATGGCTATTCGGATCTGGTTTTAAGCAAAGTTTCAATTTCGAATACTGATAATTCACCAGGCCGATACTGAAAGTATCTATCACTCTGAAACTTGCCGCAAATAGACGACATGTTATTAGAGTAGATTATAAAGAAGAAGAAAAATATACATATTGATACTTTAATATGAATTATGTTATATTATATGTAATAAAAACAAAAATAATAAATTAATAATATAAGTACTTTCTTCAGTGGGGATCCTCAATTTACGCCATTAGAACCTCAAATAAAAACGAATATTTTAAATCTAAGCCACTCTATTTATTTAAAATATAGCTTCAATGGAGTAAGGTTGAAATAATAATATTTTCAATTGTCTTTCTTTATGTAGTTCACATTCACTCCGCTAGGTGCACAATTAAAATGCTAACTGTCAGATATAAACAAAATGTCAAATACAAAGAAAAAATTAGTCGCTAATTTTTGTTCACGTGCGATATCTTTCATCTTTGAAAGTAAAAACTTACGTAAACAATAATGCATAATTGTATTAAAATAAAAGTGTTGCTTTACAGTGTTTCAGTAATATTTTCCCGATCACTGTTTTAAACTGAACAAAATCGAGAAACTTTATAGAGATAAATCAAATTATTACCTTACTGAAGTGCGAAACGTATGAAAAAATCGATCAAATTCGAATGATTTGAAAAACAAATTAACTTCGAGGTTACGCAAATGCGGTTCACGCAGTAATCGATTGTAGAGCGAGATTTGGGAGAACGCGAGTCAAAAACGAAGGATCTGAAAAATAACTCTGCTGGTAAAATTAGAGTATTAATATGTGGATTGAAAATATTCTATGAATAATATTTCTTTCGTAAAATTCTTAGATAAGGACTAAGTCTATATTTTTGAAATTAATAACTTTGTGGTGAAAACAAATAACAATGTTTTCATATTGATACTGCAATTGACTAGATGGAATACCATTGGCGTGCATTGCTTTATGACCAAATTTTAGCTGTGTGTAGTTTTTCAAGTTCGGGTATAAATTGTGCATTGAATATTTGAAAATGATCAATTTATTATCATCTTTTGCTGATTGATGCAGTCAACTGAATAAATGAGCATACTAGTTCCTCACCAAATTCATATAAAAATACGTTTTGTACAGAAACATGTCGCATTTTTTAAATAATTTTATTTGGCCCAGCTTTTCAGCATTTATGGAATGCACACTACTGATGAATACATTATAAATATACCGATTTATAAGTCGTAGATCCTCTCGAAATTACTCTTGTGAGAAAAAAACATTCAGTCCCGAAAGGCGTCGCTTAAAATGGCTTTAGTTCGATTTAATCAGAAATTCGTGTATTAAATCAAAGGATTGCGATCGAACTGTCGTGATGTTTTCTAATAAGTATTGAATTGCAATTCGAATTCTCTCGTCTCTTTTTCCTCCCCTACTGCCTTCAATCTCACAAAATTCACCAAAGATTGGGGATTCCATTTTTCCACGGAATCCTGACAATTTTTCGAGAATCGCATATACACAAAATAACTTTCTGGAAATCGCAGTATTACAATGACATTAAAATCATGAAGTTTTTTTTTTATATTAGCAAATTGCCAAAACTGGTAAAGAAGCATTATTGGGGCATGTGAGGTTATATTCTCCATTATGATGGTTTAAATGGAGCGAAAATGTCACATCAGATTTGGGGTAAAAGTGAAACGACGCAAATGTCATTTTAACTCGGTTAACTTTACCATGCGCTTGCTGATAGCATTCTGATGAATTGGGCCATGACTGTACCATTCCGGAACGCGAGTCGCCAACATTTTAGACAGTGCTGTACATTTAACTGAATATTTATATGTTTTTTTTACCCCTGACAAGAATAATCTGCTGTGATCTAAGTGCATGTTTTCTCTGGATATTTGTACAACCGTTGAAAGCTATTGGGGAAGTCGGCATTGTTGTCACAAAATATGTCCAAAACCTTAATGACAAGCGTTAAAAATCATTTCCCCATATGCCTTCAACTGGTGAAATCCAATGGTTACTATTTACATTCAATATCTCCCTGGACTAAACTAGAAAACTGTACATCTTATAAAATATGTCATGGAAATGGATGATTTAAAATATGGGAAAAAATTGTAGATGTTATTAATAATTAAAAGTAAAAACGTAATTTTAGTATAATACCGCCCTGAAGAAGCTACGGTAGTAGCGAAACCCCATCATAAATGAGCATGTTAAAAAAAAAAAGAAATAAACAAAGTAATGGTTTTATTTTAAAATTATAATGTCTCAGAAAGTTGCGCTATTAATAGTTCGTAAATGGAAATTTAAAGGGATTATAATATATATGACTTTTAGACGTTACTTTTTTTTCTGTGCCTTTTCTATTTCATGTTTCATATTAGATTTGTTGATATTATCTTCATGGTGAAATATTACAATGAGGTTAAATTTAATTTGTTCCATAAGTTATTTCAATAAAATTTAAAACGCATTAATTATTGAATTAGCTAGATATTTGAGTGGTTGATATGTACTCTCCGATCTCTCCGTATCACCCGGATATATATCGCCCGGTATAGCTCAGGTATAGGGGCTCCTTTGAAGCCCGAGTAAAGTTAGCAGTTACTTCGCAAGTGCATCCCAATGCAGAATTTTATAGCCACCTCTGGTCAGGAGTCTCAAAATATCTGAAAAACCCTTTAACGGGTGGTCCGTTTAATAGATTCGCCTATCTTAACAAACTGATTGCAATCTTTGGAACACATACATCAGGTGGTAATGCTGGCTTTGTTATACTGATATTTTAATGAAAGATACTCTGAGGAACTAGCGTCATTTATCCCTTCGGCACCATAAACGAGAAAAGCGCCAAACGCGCGCCCAAAATCAGGACACGGTTGACATTTTTCACATGAGAACGGATCGCTTCTACGGCTCGTCCTCATGTTCAACAGCCCGGCTGTGGAATGATCTGCCGGCCTCTGTGTTTCCTCCCTCCTACAACATGGGTCTCTTCAAGACCAAAGTTCACTCCTTCCTATCCTCTAAAAGATCCTCCACCCAACATCCCCAAAGATGATATAGGCCTTGAGGGAAATTATTTCCCTCAGGGTCTCCTATATGAAGAAACTGTAAAAAAAACCTTTTCCAATGTTTGGTCTAAGATCTGAATAGTCAAGTACTCCATTTTTTACATCAAAATCTTTATTCTCCTTCCCACCGACTTCCACCTCTCTACATACCCCATTTAGAGATGCTATTATTGTCCATAGTCTCCATGCATCCAGATGGTTAAGAGCAGTTAGAATTCTTGTGCAGTATTCACTTATTTTTAAAAATAATTAATACTTGACCTTTCCTTTAAAAATTGGTTTCTTTCTGACGTGTCTTCGTTTCCATAGTCCTCTGTGCAAAACTTTTTTTTGACTTAAGTAAGCATGACAATGCGCAATGAGACAAGCTGATGGTGTACTACAACAACGCATACATGCAACTTCCAAGGTTCTGCAGTGCCTCTACGATGTTCACTCAAGGGAGGGTCCATTCATTCCCCGCCCTACTTTGCCACCGACTAGCCAGCTTCTGGGCAGGACACGAAAGTCAAGCAACGTTATTGTCGTGCTGCACTTGAATGGCTCAGCTCTCCACTCAATGAACGATGAATGCAGATGATGCGACTACCACCCTGAAATACGATCCCTTAAATTAAATTAATTTTAATTTATTCTATGCTATTATTAACTATTATGTTTTTCATTTTCTTTTATTTTATTTTGATATATTGTAAGATAATGACGGCCTCCATGGTCGAGGGGTGAGGCTCTCGACTATGAATCCGAAGGTCACGGATTCAAATCCCGGCGTGCGCAAGTAAATTTCATTTAATTATTTTGTGATGTTTCACAATTAATTCATTTAAAAATAATAGATAGTATATTTGCCCACGTTCAGAGTGGAAGATACTCTCAGTATCGCCCTGGTGAAAGACCACCATTCAAAATTGAAACGTTGAATGAAATGGCTTTTAGCCGTGTTTGGTGACCAGATCTGAATAGCCAGGAATTTCTCCACCTTCCTCCTCCACTTCTCCTTCCCCTCCCCAATATCTTGAGCCTCACAACATTCCCCAATAGGGGATGTCATAGTCTCACTGGCTCCAGACGGTAAAAAAAAAATTATCATTTTGTAATTTTTTTATCATTTTCTTCCCTTATATCTAAATACTATTATTATACCTTTTCATTACGTTCATTTCTCTATTTATATTTGTATATATTTCATGAAATATGACAAACTGAGTTTCCATTATCCACCCAGTCCTGGTGGATTAAAAACTTAAGTAAATAAATATAATACCACAAATATTATCCACGTTTCCACTAAATGAAGAATTTTGGGAATTTCCTAAATAATCCGTAAATATCATAAGTTATGAAAGCATTTAAAACATTTAAAACCGTCTCACCTACCGATGTTGGATATTGATGGGGTTGGTTAAATTTTTAATGGAATTTGAATATTCCTATAGCCGCTTATCGTTGAATGTTTCGAAAGCGCTTCAAACCGCCGCCTGATATTTACTGAGAGACTAATTAAAATATGTTAAATACTTTTATGAGAACTTTAATCATTAATTGAACCCGTTTAATTGAAGAAATGATATTTCAGAGAGGTTACCAGACTTTCCTGCTTTCCATTCGTTAAATTCGAAAGGGTGAATATAAATAATGATTATAAATAATAACTGTTGGTCAACATAGTTCAAAGCACGATTCTCGGAACTGTGAAAAATATTTATTTGGGTAATGCTGTGATTCCACAGATCCAAAAAAAAGCTTTTGAAGCTCAAAACCATCTACGTATCCCTCCCTTATACGCCATGCTTCCCACAAGGCGTCTATGTATCCGGATCTCATTATTTATAATTTGTTAAATTCCATGTACAATAATTTATTTAGGAAATTTGCTAGTTTTTCATTGATTTGCATTCTTTTTTTTTTAAAGAAAATAATTATGGAAACATACGAAACAATATTTTTAAACTAACCGTTTCCTCGCAGGGGAAGATTGATCGCCATCTGCCTCGGCAAATACATTCTGACACGTGACATAACCTGATTCAAGCATTTGATTCACTTGATCGTGCCATATCTTCCTCGGGCGTCGTGGACTTCTTCTACCATTAACTTCCTTGACATATATATTTACATTAGTCTCGTTTCTTCGTTCATCCACTCTACATTCCCAAACTATCTCAGCGTCCCTTTCTTTATCGTGGCCATTACCCTTTCATCGGCCTTGTATTATTTCCAGATCTTAAATTTTAACAAGTTTATATTAATTTTTACTTTCAGTGTCGCCATGGTGAGAAAACTGCGTATACCTTGTAATAATAATTATAGACTATGTTGTCATACAGCGCCCCTGAGATGATTGTTCACTAAAACAGTGAAATACAAATTAACCGACGTGGGTTCATTATTTAAAGGGAGACTAACATGAGAGACATGGGTACGAATAACCATGAAAATATTTAATCATTGTGAGCGAATAATGTTGATTGTATCAGCAATTTCTTTTCCACAGCATTCAGTCATTTAGTTTAAAAATGACAAAATGGCTATTAATTACTCTTCATAATCAAAATACCAGAGCTAAGCAACTAGACCTAAAAGTAATATTACTTTTGGACAAAGAAGCTCTGAATTTTTAGCTTGAAAATTAATCAATAAGCTCCCACTTTGTATCAAACAAAGTAATTCAATCAATAATTGCCTTAAGTCGAGCCAAACTCGGTTTAAGGAATTAACAGAAGAACTGACTAGTATTCTTAAACTAACGTCATAAAAATTACTGCAAATACCCTACACAAACCTAGGAGTTGAAATATAGAAGTCGTTGCAACCCCTTTATTCAAAACCTAGTTCGCTTCAGCACGGGATCTCCTAGTGAAGAGGACTATGAAAAAAATCTATAATATAAATGTATTTTTTTTATAGTTATACCTTGCCTTAAAATGTCAAAATTATATTGAAATTAATAAAAATATAAATTAAATACGACAGATGTTTCAATAGCCACGCAGGGCAAAAATTTTAAATTTATCTCTATGTATTTAAAAAAAAAACTTTAATAAGTGTTCTATCGGGACTTGCAATGGGACTGCTGATTGTTAGGTTTTGTGGACTTTGCTAAAATATATCTACAGCTATATTAAGAAACATTGATGAAATTATTTAAAAGAATGATGATTCCTAAATCATAACGGAAACCGTCAAATCCGGGTGGCATTCGGAATTGTTGGCATAACCCCATAGTAAACTGGCGTTTTTAACAGATCATATCTGTTATGAAATAATTTTTAAAAAGAATTATGTGATAGATTAGTACAATCGCATCTAAATTAATTAGTTGAAATCATGGGACACGCATATGAAACACACATTAATGAATTAATAATTAATAAAAAACAATGAAATTTAAATCTATTTAACTTTAATGAAATTAACAATAAGTATTTTCTTTATTTTGATAGAAAGCAGTCACTCTGTGGTTAGACATATTTAATGAAAATAAAACAATAACTTTGTTTATAACCACGAGATTTAATTTAATTTTATAAGGACCAACCGGTTGTTATGACCGACCATTACGTACACTTGTCTCTTTCTCTCTGTTATTATGTCAGATTTCTATTTCATGCTCTCATTTTTTCTTTGTTCTATGTTATGTTCTTTCTCATTTTATTTTGAATATATAAACACACACTACGTATTTTTGATCAGTTTAATTTTTTACCCCGATGATGCTTGTGTTAAACGAAACCGATCGGTCCTTATAAAATTAAATAAAATTTCGTGGTTATGAACAAAGTTATTGTTTTATTTTCATTAATAAGTATTTCGTTTAGTATACTGTTTAATATAAAACTATCAACATGTTTCGATAGCGAAGCTTTCTTCATCAGGATACACAGTATACTAAAATAATGATGACAAGGGTAGACAAATAATAAACATGGAAAAGTATAATGTAAGAATAGATAAATTGCAAATATAAACAAAAATTAATCATAAGTGATGAAAGTAGGTAGGTAACTAAATAAAAATAATACTTAAAAACGAAGTAGGTTTTTATCTCTAGTACTTATTGAAATTTCTTGAAGTCACTACATAAAAAAAAAATAGTTACAAATTTATACACACCCGATTTATTTAAATTAGTATGTTATTACCATGTTTGTTATTTAAAATCTCATATTTTTCCTTGTTATGTAAAATGTTTTTTTTATTTTTTTTTATTTATTATTAGTAGAGTACGAGTAAAAAGCTGACCGTATAGTATCTAGGATGTTTTTTATTAATAAATTGAAGTATTATTTTTTTTTATAAATTCTCCACACAATTTTGTGGATAACCATAAAAATTGATAAATTTTTTCTTAAACTTTTTGTTAACATAGGTAACCAACCATCACGCCGTTTCTCCGCAGGGGTGGGCAGAAAGGACCGATCGCCAAACAACTCGATCTTGGCATACACTTCTTTCTTCATTACATTCATACATCGTCTTATACATTCTCTTTTATTATTCCGACTTTTGACATGGCCCGACTCAAGTATTTGATTGACTTGATCGTGCCATGTCTTCCTCGGTCGTCCCCGGCTTCTTATTCCATTCACGTTCATTTTGTTTAACATATTGTTATTAATTTAGCATTATAATCATTGTTGGTTACAATCTGTTTAATTATACATAATTCTTTGTTAAAATTATTTTTTGATAGAGAAACATTAAGCATGGAATGAAAAATATATATTTCTACATGTCTATTGAATAAAATACTTAACCTTAATTTTAGAACATCCACCCATATATTTTACGACGAAACAAACTGTTAACTTACAGTTTACACGACAATATGATAACATGCATTTAAATACCATATATGACAAGTAATCCATTAGGTGTGAGGGGGAAATTTATATAAATGCCTTCCATACGATATTAAAAAGGAAGGAACGTTAGTTGAAATTAAAAAAAGTTCCTTCTCACGGTTAATCAACAAAATAATTAATGTGTTATATTTTAATATATTTATTTCGTTACACATTCTAGTTAAATGTGTGAAAATTAAATTCCTTCATTCTGGAATACAAATGGTCATATCTGAAACGTTTCAATGTTTTATCTACTAGTGCGTTCAAAAGATAAAAAAAAACGATATTTTATGTCCACCATTACGCTGCCTAGCTTGTTACTATGTACGAGTTATTTTTTTTTATGGCGTATCGTGATTTCGAAAACGAAATAAACAAAGATTGCGTGGTTTATGACACCATTAGAATGGCTGTTAACCCATTGACTCAGCAAATCAATGACTCCAAAAACTTTTTTTTAATTGCCAACCGGGACAAAATTATTACGGCCCGAAATGGATCTTTTCTTAACAATTCATATTTCGTAATTTTAATATCCTTGTATATCAGGCACTTCTCAATTTTCTCCATAATAATAATAATAATAATAATAAGAGCTCATTTCTATAGCGCAGTTTTGTGAAGGTTCACCTCAAGTGCCCTTTACACTGACTAACCTAACCCAATATAATTGTAAAATAACAGATATGCTGCATAGTAGAATAAACTAGGGGTTTACGTTTTATTATAAATAATCAAACGTAAAGTACAAATATCAGAAAAGCCAGAAAATCTCCACAAAATAACCTAACCTCATATAATTAGAAAATAACATATATATATTACATGCATGCAAATTAACCACAATTTTAAATATTCGCGAGTAGCAGACTCACTTAGATTAACATTTTAGATATTATGATATAACAATTTAGAAGCCAAGGGTGTCAATAATCAAACATAAGGTAGGTATAAATAACAACAGAGCAAGAGAATATTATATGACATCATGTACATACCCCATCCCCAATTACTTCTATCCCCACTCCATTCAGCCTCACAACATACTCCTATTAGGATGCCATAGTCCTACTGGCTCTTGGAGTTAAGACTTTTGCGCTGTATTCACTTTTTTTATTACTAAAAATGAAAACAATTCAATTAAATATACTACACTTCTCTACAAGTAATGCTTTTGTAGAGAAGCGGTGTGTACATACGAGGTGTGTTCAAAAGAAAAGGTGAATTTTGAATCTTCGCTGGCTGTGTACATTCGATTATCGATTTTTTTTTATGTTGGTACACATATGTTTATCATATGTTTGAATTATCAGCCATTTTGGATCAGTGGTTTCTTTTTGACAACTGGAAAGGTTAGTCACGTTTTTGGGTGCTCTTCGATTTTTTACTTTTTATTATTTTAGTAAAAAATCGAAAAACATCGATTTTTTAGATTTTTTGAAGAAATGCTGAAAAGGACATGGAAAACAAAGCAAATCTAAAATTTTTACTTTAATCGGACTGATGATGCTCCAGAAAACGGCTATCAAGTTTCGACCAAAACTAGGAAATTCCTCCATAGGATTAACAATTATTAACAATTTTTTTCAAAAACGTATCAAATTTTTTTTTTTGATGAAATGCTGATGAGGTCATAGAAAATGAAACAAATCTAAAATTACACTTCAATCGGACTGATGATGCCTCAGAAAACGAATCTACATAAAAAATCGAAGAACACCCAAAAACGTGACTAACTTTTCCAGTTGTCAAAAACAAACCACTGATCCAAAATGGCTGATAATGCTAATATATGATATAAACATATGCGTACCAATATAACAAAAAAAATCGATAATCGAATATACACAGCCCGCGAAAATTCAAAATTCACCTTTTCTTTTGAACACACCTCGTATTGCGATTATATGTTTCCTGAAAGTGTTACAAGAAAATGATATTTGAAAAATGTTTACATGATATTGTTATATAGTTGGTGTTTTACATAATGGAAAAGAGAGAACACATAGCTAGAAGTTTAAAAAAAACCATAACGAAATATATGTAAATACAATCTGATGCAAGAAATTTACCGTATAAGTATTACGGTACAATCTTATAGTGGAATATGTGTGTGAATTTTTGTTTGTATTTTTTTTTAGTTTGTTTGATTGTCGGATACTCTTAAGCTTATTTCAAAGTGTTTTTTTATTGAACATAAAATTGAAGTATTACCAAAAACTGGTTATCCGTACATATAATTTTTATAAACAATAACCTTAAATCACGAAAACAACGTTAATCTACTCACTTCGTCTACTCATAAATTCATTTAGGTTGTAATTTAAATACAAACGTTCATCTAATTTCCGTGATTCCTGAAGAAATCTTAGCAACAAGGAAGTGACTTACAACAAAATCCTTGTAGCCTTGAGGATCAAGATGAACACTAAAACAATATTTGATATTTTTCTGGACCTCACTCAAAGAAATAAAGTCAAAAGGACACGTGTGTCCATTTAAGCTACGACTCGCCGCTATGAATAGACTGATTCTAGCAAATCAGATCTCTCCTCTTTTACTCTCTCTTCTCGCCTCCTTAGGGGTGAGAGTCGCAATTTCTAGATGCTTCCACTCGCGGACGAGAACTTGCCATGTCTTTCTATCCCTACATCTCTTACCCTATCTATGTAGTAAAGTGTACATCCTCATGCGGGTTGTTTCGATGAATTCCTTCACCTTATTCATCCATCGAATAAAACGAATGTTTTCACGATCTGTTTATGGAACATTTCCTACTACCATTCGCTTCCTTAGAGTTTTTGCAGTATGACCGGGGAAGAAGAGGCTAGAAATTTTAGTGGTTAAAACATATATGTTTATACGAACGAAGATATAATTTTCCATACTTTTATCAGAATCTCAAAATTCTTACAGTAAGTGCAATTCTGTGGTACAAAATTATATTTCAGCGCACATTAATAAGCCTCCGTATTATACAAATAGATTAAAGCACACATAAAACACTATTCTCAAATTTAATGATGGATTAATGGTTCCTAAGCAAAGGAACAAATGTGGACAAAGAACGTTAGATTACATGATTCGTAGCTGTTTAAATATATTACCTGCTGAAATTAAAATCTGCATTAAAATAAAACAGTTAATAAATATATTGACTACCTGGCAAGCTGAAAGAAAATATTCGTATTATATAATTAGGAAATATTATTTTATAAATGACTCATCGTTGTTATTTAAGTTGTTTTTTTAAAAAGATACTGGTAAAAATACCTCTGAGAGTGAGATTATTGTAAAATATTATTGTTTTAAATATTTTGATCTGTTATATGTTTTTTTTTTTTATATAGACCTTAAATGTGAATATTTTTTTATAAGGTTTTAATGACCATCACCCGTTAGTCAAACTACTAAAAAGTAGTTTATCAAGACTTTTTTGTTTTTATATTTTGTAAAATTTAATAAAAAAAGTATTAATCAACTTTTGAATGAGTTTAGTTTTTGGACTGATTATTCGTGGTGGAATTCCATTGTATTAGAATTGAAATTAAAACACTTTTGTACTTTGTTCCACTTATTTATTTTCATATTTATAATGTAAAAATTTTGATAGTTGTTTAACTGGTATAGCAATTCCATTCTTAACCTGTCCTAGCCTAACCTAGTCTTACCTAGTCTTACCTAACCTTACCTCACCCACCCTAAGTTAATCTGATCTCTATCTCTAGCTGTATGAAGATAAATAGATATTCTTAAACAAACCGAAAAGAATTTTACATGCAATGAACATTTCGATTCCGCATTTTTTTTTAAGTTAACTCCACATATGAGGCTCGGAGGGAAATTATTTCCCTCAAGGTCTATATCATCTTCGGGGATGCTGTGTGAAGGATCTTTTAGAGGATAGGAACGAGTGAACTCGGGTCTTGAAGAGACCCATGTTGTAGGGGGGAGGAAACATAGATGACGTCAGATCATTCCACAGCCGAGCTGTTGAACACAAGAATGAGTCGTAGAAGCGACCCGTTCTCATATGACAAATGTCAACCATTTGCAAATGTTGGGCGTGTATCTCGAATATGCACCGGTGCCGAAGAGAACAATAACGCTAATTCCTCGGAGCATCTTCCATTAAAATACCGGTAGAACAAGGACTGCATTCCCACCTGATTGTCTGTGCTCCACAGATTGCAATCCGTTTGTTAAGATATGCGAATCTATCAAAGGGACCACCCGCTTCAGGGTCAGCAGTTGTGTACTACTTAAGTATCTGCGGGCTCTGCACAATACGCCCATCTTCTGAGAGGCTAACTTTACTCTGGCTTCGATGGAGCCCCCATACCTGAGTTAGTCACTTAAAATTAAATCAAACTTATAAATGGAGGGCTTCTTGGGAAGATTGGTTCCATTAATGGAGAGTAGATTGCCATATTATTATCAAGAAGCGTGCATTCTATTTAGGTGCATAAGCACTTCCTGCCCTACCGTACTCACATAAAAATATAAATTATGATAAAATGTATAAAATTATTGCTATCAATCAATCCAAACTATCAAAAATACGCGCGAAGTTTCAGCTACGAATCGCAGAAATGTGCCTGCTGCACGCATTGCGAGTTCAAGGAAATGCGCGTTTGTGTTAGTATCGAAAAAAGCCATGCCTTTTAATACATATCGCAAATATATCAATCAGTGCCATCTGTTGGTATTTTTCTTAATTAGTACCTACAACTTCACTAACGAAGTTATTATTATATTACGTTGTTTTCAGTAAATTGACTTGTAATGTGCACAAACGATGTGTTTATTTGGATATTCGATATGACTTAGAACCGATTTACACATCGATTAGTAGATCAAGTTCAAGTGCGTAGTTCTACTGATTAGTGGACAAAGTGTAAACGTATTACTATGCAGTTATGTTAAACACTGCAGTGTGATATCTTACTATACATTAACTTATGGTTAATCCTTCAGGATTTAAGAAATTAAATTAAATTAAAAAAATTAAGACTCTAAACCCTCAAGTGTTTTGTTTTACTATTGCAGTTAAGTAAGCACTAGCTACTAATCAAAGTGTAAATCGACCCTTAGTTAATCTCAACCAACGTCGGCTAAAGCCACCAGCTTTTTTTATTTTATTACTTATTTTATAATATTATTTTTCAAACAATGAGAATTCGTACCTGCTAAGCTACCGCAATTACCTTGTTAGCAGGACTTTAATTCAACAATTTTATATAATACAACAATAAATATAAATAATCGTACAAACAGTAGCGCAATAATAAAACAATATAGACAATGTACATAAGTTAAAATATATATATGAAAACATTAGAACAGTTTTCTGATAATTATATTTGACTCCAATTACACATTAACAAATTAAAAATATTATGAAAATATCAAGATATCAGTAGCGTGGCTATATTTAATATTTTATTTTATTTTACAAGTTGCTTCGCCACAGTAAAAAAACTTTCAGTTAATTTTACACGAAATCTTATTACTAATAGCACCTTAAGATTAAAATTTTATGACGTTGACCTTACCTATATTAAATGTTCACTTCATCACACAAACTGGAAATATTTTAATTCGAGAATAAATAAATCATTCCAATGACTAATGCTTTTACTCCATACCCTGTTGAATAATAAGTGTTTTCTTATTTTCCTCTGAAAGAAACAAAGTAATATTTCTCAGTTAAATTCAGCGATCATAATACGATACGATTTTATCAAAGGTATACGTTTGATAAAATCAATACATAAATTTCACAAAAAACCGCTCTATGTAATGTCAATGAATTCCACTTGGCCGTTTATCATAAAATCTGACTAGTGTTGTGACTAAAAATCTGATTAGACTTTCAAATTACACTTTTCCTTTGATAATCTGCTAAATTTAAGAACGAATTCTAAATATGTTGGTAATTTCTCAAATGCCACCCTTTTTTTACCTGTAAGAATAAAAATAATTGATGTTTCCACAATGATAACCATCTTAATGACCTTTAGTCAAATTTAAAACAATAATACATTATTATCGTTAATACGGAAAATTTACCATTGAAATAACCTTCAATTTAATCAGAAATTAATGAGAGCATTTATATTAAAAACGAAAACATTCTGAATTTTATTACAAGTACCTACACATAAATAATACAAATAGATCGTATGTAAGTGGCATCTACACAGTGTGATAATGCCTTCGGAAGTAGAAATAGCCATTACGCGTAATAATTACCAGGTAGAATTTTTTTTATAAATATTTTATTTTCTTAATTGAATAAAATAATATTTATTATTTTTTTAACACTTAAAAAAAATGATGTTCTGTAATTAAAATTGAACGCAATTAATTAGTATGTCTACCGAAATTTTGTAAAAAATTACCATGTAAATAAATAAATTAATAAAATGCGTAAACTATGTCCCCAAAATTAATTAAATTGGATTATTCAAAAATAACAAATTAATACATACTCGTCCATAATTGATAGCAATCCAAAGCAAATCCATTAAAATTGTTAATCGAAAGTTGATGGGAATCACATGTTATTATTTTCTTAACGCGTATTCCAGTTGCCTTAATTACACAAATGAAAGAAAAAACCATATAGAGAATTTAGTTATCGTTGGATATACAATATCTCAAATAACATTAATTCGGCTGGCAGATCATTCATCTTAGCTCGGATTTTACCCATCCGAAAAGAAAAATGTACCTTTAATTACAGAACCAAATCTTGAGAACGTAATACGTTGTTTCTCGTACAAGGGATAGCGTTAATTTTTCTTTGTGTGAATCTTAATAACAAAAATAAATTGCAACATCATCGCCTTACATATCATATCAAATATCATTAATAATCGTACGTGATATGAAAAAAGTGTGTTGGAAGTACAAAATTTGTTTCCTTGCCTGAGTCATTAAATACATGTGAATACATAACTTTTTCAAATAATGCATTTTTGCAAGATTTGGTTCGTAATTTTATTTTGAAACATCGTATTTATTTATTCATTAATTTAAAAACAAAAAAATAACACCCTAATTTTTTTAACGATAAAATCTGTAGAGAATATTTAAGTTGAGCCGTACATTTAGACATTACGACAATAATAATTTCATTGTAACCCAAGTAAATATCATAAAATCTTTGTACTCTAATTAGCCACAACCACAGGTGACCATATTTTTCTTAAGAAGAAGTAGTGAGTAAAGAGTAAGAGGTAAATAGTAACAACAAAATAATAATCAGGAAATTGTAATAAAAACAAAATAATAAAAATAAGTAAATAATAAGTGAATAAAAATTCCTCTATAGTAATAAACAAATATTAATTAGTAATAAATAATAATAAGTCAATAATAACGATGATATCGAGCATACATAAGGTTCAAACACTGATTACAACACATGGGATAACATGGATAAAGCTAAATAACCACTCTCAGCTAACATAGAGTTTTTCACCATTTAAAAAATAAATTTTAACGTTTCTGTACTTTTTAATATTGCCACTAAGCATATTATATAGCAAAGAAGTTTTACAAGAAAAACTCCTTTATCCAGGTGATGTTCTATTATTTGCCGGCTGATGAATTTGAGGAGAGCCCATTCTAGTGTTGCGCACTTGTTGTGATCTTTTGGCAGTATCAATGTTGTTAAAATTTTTAAATTAATTTACAGAGAGCCTGTATATTGTACAATTGCCTTAATCTCATAGATTTACAAGTGTGATGAACATAACAATAAAAAAAACATATCTTGTGCATTATTTTTTAAATTAATTTTTTTGCAACATTTCGGGGCTCTAGGGTAGTTTTTGACAAGAACCCAAAAAGAAAGGAGAGATTTAAAAAGACCATAATATACAGTTTTTAGTGTAACTTTGTCCAAAATGTTTTCTTATTTTGTTTTTTAATACAGTAATATGATCGTTCCAATTGAAATATTTATCAATAATTAAGCCAACGGACCACAGAGGGTTGACTTTGAGAGGAAATGCAAAAAGTTCCGCACAAGAGGCCGAACTGATCCCAGCTGGATCTAGCCAGTGTGACTATGCCATCCCCAATTGGGTTATGTTGTGAGACCTAAAGGTAGTGGGGAGGAGATGAAGATGGGAAAGAGGAAGGCGATAAGGTAGCTGGCTATTCAGATATGATCACCGAACACGACTAAAACTATTTAAAGCAACATTTCGTTTCTGCATGACAGTCTTTCACCAGGGCGATACTACGAGTATCTACCACTCTGGAACGAGGCGCAAACATACCATACATATGTTATTTTTATACGGGATTTAAACCAGCGACTTCCGGACTCATAGTTGAGGATGATTACGTTTAATTACAACATCTTAAAATTTATTACCTTTGTATTTGAAGTAGGTAAACTAAATATGTGTTGTTTTTACAAAATAAATTCCTTCGGTAGGTACTTTGTAATGAACTTACAAAGAATTAATTTAACTCCCCATAGGATCGTAAAAAAACAAAACCTAATTTGAAACCAAATACATTTTTAAAAAGAGTTTAGAATGATTGTAAAAAAGAGTAAATAACGTAATTACCCCGTAGTAACAGTTGTTGGTCACTCGTTCATCAGATTTTATTACTTAGTTAGAAAATTTTAATCATACCTAACTATAAAAAAACTCTTAAAACTACTCGCTTCCCTTTTGGCACATTCTCGCTCATCCGACGACAGAGTTAAAGGCATCGTTTAACCCGCATTCACCAGCCACTGTCCTCTCCATCTTCTAATCCTTGCTCTTTTCGTAAAATCTACGTTCTCGTAGCTTCTAAGTAGGGACCAAGGTGCCCGTATTTACCATTTACTACTCACCCGCTCCAAATATTCACTAAACTCGGAATACTGACACACAAGTCATCGTTAAATGTTTTGATGGCGTCTGTAGCAGCTTTCATCAGACAATGTTCTGATTAAAACATTCACCCTTTTGGCTTACTTAGACTATAGAAAATACGGAGTTGCTTACTGTTTTCTACCATGCATATATTGAAATTATTTTCTCTTTAATCATTATGACTCACCATGTGTATGTACTTACTCGTACATGTGGTGAACTTTTCGTGTTCTTGAATGGATAGTTTTTTTTTATAAAAATCACTTTGTAATCACCATTTTATTAATATATACTTATCTACATGTTTCGAAAGCGGTGCTTTCCTCATTAGGAATATACAGAATACAAAAAAAATAATAATGTCAAGTATAGACAAATGATAAAAATAGAACACAATAATGTAAGAACAGACAAATTATAAACATGAACAAAAATTGATCATAGTAGTTAATAATTAATCAAAAATGCTATATATAAGTATAAATTATTTTTATTAGTAATTATACTTAATTGACCATTAACACTTTTCTGATTTCTGAAATATCAAATTTGTTTAATTATAAACAGTTTGCATTTTTACGTAAACATTTTAAACCTTTATTTATACCAAAAGAATGATTGGTTTTCAAAATATGATTTGCAAATTGCGATATCTCGCCGTATACTCGTATACGCTTTTCATTCTAGACCAGCTATTTTAAAAATAGGAAATAATTCATGCTCAAAGAACGGACTCGTTTCGCTATCGCCTAATCTCTAGCGCCCGGTCGCTCTTTACAGTAACATTTATAACTGGAATTGACTCCAGGAGCCTAAGCTAGCAGTGTTCATGAAAAAGTCTTCAAGTAGAAATTTTGCCTTGGGTAGCAATTCTGTAGGTAGTGTCTTCTGAAATAATATTATCTACTTCATATTCAAAAGTCTACAAACCTTAATCATTGATTGTTATACATTAAAATAAAAAGCAGTTAAATCCACTAATCGATTTCACAGAATAAAACATACGTCTATAAACTCTTGGCGTTTTCTATCGATTGAATTTTTATAATAAAGAATGTTTGCGAAGCCAAAGATGATATAAAAGATATTTTTAAATTTATTTTAATCCCAGGTAAAGAATTCTATTTATTTATATATTAATTTCTATTGGCGGATCGCCAAACAAATCTATCTCGGCATACACTTCTTGCTTCATCAACATTCATACATCGTTTCGTACATTCTCTTCTATTATTCAGGCTTCTGACAGGGCCCGACTCAAGTATTTTATTCACTTAATCGTACCATGTCTTCCTCGGGGGTCCCCGGCTTCTTCTTCCTTTCACACTCGCCCTCGTGCTCAAACCATCTAAGCGTTCGTTTTTTTTAATAACATAAGCAATTGTTATATAGAATAATATGTAAGTACTGTATATTAATAATATGTAATAGAATATCATCAACAATAAACAATAACATTAAACTAACAACATTTGAAAATCTCCTACTACCATCACACAGTAAACGGAATATGTTGATACGTATTAATAATGTTAATGATATGTACGAATTAATTAATTTGAGGTGATATTTTTGGTGTATTAATTATTATGGCAACTAGATTAAACTTTACAATTTCTTCAAAAGATTGGTATTCACTTTGTGGAATCATCGTTAATAAATTAATTAAAAATTACTTTTTATTCCCCACTTTATTAATATATATCAACATGTTTCGGAAGCGACGCTTTCCTCGTTAGTAATATTATTAGAATTAAAAGTATTTCTACACGTTATTAATATCAATGTTAGGTAACGTTGTAAAAGAAAACTTAAAATGTACTCACGTGCCAAGTAACAATAAACTAAAAGTACTTACATTATCGTGTGTGTTTATAATAGGATCATATAATCATCACGCTTTCTGCCATCTTAAGTAGGTATGCTATCGTAACATGTTTTGTTGGGCAGCAACAAATAATTTTCACGTCTTTACTTCAAAATATTTTAGCTGCGCTTGACCCGAAATAAATTATAAAAAAAGAGGTGAAAAATTATTTCGGGGTGGCAAGTTAAAAAAATCGTGGCAAAATGCAACAACTCTTGTACACTCTAAATTCCAGACAATTTAATCATAAATACGTGGCTCACCTTGAGACATTTTTCGAGGTTTCAAAATTGTTCGAGTCTACGAAATTGAACGGTATTTATAATCTTGATCTAATACCGAGAATTTTTTTTTGAAACGGACTTTTATTTTTTATTGTTTATTTTAGAAACAAATAGTACATGTGTAAAACGAGTGGTGTATAAATTACATGGTTTTAGAAAATTATTACAAGGATCAGTGCCAGTGACATGTCTCTATATAATATCTAATAAATGGATATATACATTTTACCGTGCGGGGTTAGGACAATGCTAGGGAATGATACATGGTAAAGATAAAAAGGTAAATGAAAACTGTGTATAGTGTGTGTGTGTGTGTGTGTGTGTGTGTGTGTGTGTGTGTGTGTGTGTGTGTGTGTGTGTGTGTGTATGTGTGTGTGTGAGTGTGTGTGTGAGAGCGTCTATGTGTTCCTATGTATCTGAATAGTACTGGAGAGTTGTGATTGCGCATTGATGTTACTAGTAATATTTTTCTTAATTGACGGCGTGGAGTCAAAAAATATGTCGAGATTTAGGTTGGGACAAAGATTATTAAATGTTTGGATAACACGGAAAATTGCTGAATTTGCGGCAGCGTTGTGTGTTAAATAGTTGGTGCGGCGAGTACGTTTCGATGGTATCTTAAGGTTAGGTATGAATTCAGGCAGGGCACTTTGCATTTTGCAAGCTAAAAAAATACTACGAATGATTTAACTATTATTTCCATAATAGAAATCAGTTTAATGTATGAGCTTTCAAAAGACAATAATCCTCAAACTATCATCTAAAATTCCATATGAAATACTCGTACTTACTGGAATTTTAAGTAAAGCGTTCAAAATTGCTTTCTCTAGTTTTCATACTGCACCTATTCTCAGACATTTTGGAACATATTTCATAGAATTTAAGGATTAGGGATTGAGGATTTTTATCATCTGAAACCAGATACATTTTTCTGACAATCCTTTTACAAATTACAAGCAAAATCATTTGTGGTATTGCTTGAGTTAGCAACCTGCAAGTTTGTGCATGTTTGTTGCCATTTTTTAGTGCAGACCCTTAACGAAAACGTGTATACAAGTTAGTCATTTGTAAAAGTATTTTCCTTCATTCAAAAGTGGTAAACCACACAGTGATTGCTGTATATATAAAAAAAAGTTAATATCCCGGTTACTAACTGAGTTGAAAAATTCATCGAGTACTTATCCAGGCGTCGTAGGTTCAGTACCCCTACTGGCTACATATATATATTTTTTAATACCAAATAAGACATTCAACGAAAATGCATTTCCACGGGTTATAAATCAGATTGAGTATGGGACTGTTAATTATTGGTATTGTTGTTGGTTATACAAAGTTTTCAACAATAATTTGATCGTCAGAATAAATGCATACTTATCATATTATGTAATAATGTATTTTCCTAACAGCTTTTTAAAAAAAAAGATTTCAGAATATCGTTTCGAGATGTGTTAGAAGCATACATATGTCTTCTTCAGGCAAGTTGTTGTAGTTGGTGTAGTAGCAATGAATTCCAATGATTTCAGTCCGTATTTTATCGAGTGTATTTTTGATATGTGTAGTTTGTGGTATTGTCATGTATTGTATTGGTGGACGTCGTCATTATAGTAAAATTTTGTATTTATGTGAGTATGGCATTGAATCATTTTTCAAATAGTATATGTTATCTCATGGCCAGGAATAATTTTATACTATTTTACAAGTGGGCGCCGGGATATATCTTTAAAGGATGTATCCCATGGCAAGCCAAAAATGTTACGTATTTAATTATCGACACCTCAGATATAATTTTTTTGGTAGCGAAACTCTAGATACTCAAAAGACCAAGTGGGAATGAATCATAGAAAAGTACAATGATCACAGTATAGAGGTGAGAAGTTATCCACGTAATCCATACATTGCACCGGGCACCGGAGAAATCTTTGATTTTACATTGTCAATACGATGTTTCCATGTGAGCCGTGAGTCAATCAGTTCTCCATCATTCGGCAAACAATATTTTTTTTCATATAATGATGATAGTAGGAGTTTTTCAAATCTTGTTACGTGATTCAAAAGACAGGCATGTTTGTATTTCTTGACGTAAAGAAATAATAAAACCAGATTTAAGGAGCACCTAGTGTTTCAGTAATAATAATTATTCTGAAATTTTCAACCATATTTTGGAAATAAAACGTTATTTGGACATAGATAAAGGTGTCAAAATTTCACATACGAATACAACTGATTTACAATTAGATGAATTAGAAATTTTAGAAATTGTAAAAAGTGTTAATAGTCGTTTAAATATTATTAATATTCATTTTTTTAATAGTTATCTCTTAAATTTATTTTCAAAATCATTTTAATGATAATAACTCATGATTTTATTTTTATGCCCTGTTGTTTTCTTGATATTATTCATATTAATATTAAAAAAAATTGAATCTAACATGAATTTATTATTAAAAATTATGTTATAATTTTTTTTTCTATTATGTTTTACATTTTTAACTTATTACTTACTTTTATCACTTATTGTTAACTTTAGCTTATGTTTTTGGTCTATTATTACATTATTATTTTTCTATGTTTATTATATGTCTATACTTGTCATTATTTTTTAGTATACCGTGTATCCTGATGAGGAAAGCTTCGCTTCCGAAACATTTTGATATGTATGTATTAAACAGTCGTGTAAACAAATTATTTCATATTACTTTAGTATTTATTTTTTTTAAATGCATGGTTAAAAATATACATTTTTAGAGTACATTATCTACGGAGAGTAAAATGTCCCAAACTACAGTAGTTAAAAACATACGCACACGTAATAGTGACATACAAACACGTAACCTCTCCGCTTTCAAATGAATTACTCGATGTATAGCCCGGAGAGATAGCAGTGCGGCCTGGCTACACGAGACAATAAAGGAATGACACCAATTAATCCTCGGGTGAATCTCCGCCGCAGGATTACCAGGCGAGATACTGGTTCAGCCGACCGACCCTTACGTATATTTTATCCGACCTAACCCCTTGCCGGCTAAATAAAAAGTCGCAACTTGCCCTTGAGTCGGATGATATTATTTAAGTTAGATATTAGTTGGCCAGCGGAGATGCGAAGGATGTTTCTACGGTAATTATTATTACTTTTCAAACTTCATAAAATTTTAACGAAATTGTGGTTGTGCTTTATTCCTTTTTCAAAACATGAATAATTACCACTGAAGGGATAAACAGACTGAAGTCAGAATTGATAGACTTGCCGTAAGTACAATTTCGACGACTAGAGGCCAAGATAACGTAACGTTTGTTTCGCGTGATTTTGACTGCGATGATCAAATTATGAAACATTTATAAAAAGGATCTAATTAAATTCTCTAACAAAATATTCCGTTTTTACAAACTTAACTTAGTTGTTGCTTTACTTCAATTGGCGGCAAGCCACGCGTTTCTTCCCTTGCGTGAAACCGAAAAGACACATAAAAGAAAAATATTATGTACTTACACTTATACTTCGTATAGTGTTTATGCTGATGAGGGAAGCTTCGCTTCCGAAACATGTTGATATTTATATATTTAACAGTTTTGTATCCAAGGCATATATTATAAATTTTAAAAATAAATTTACGTAAAAAAAATGATTTTTTTTATTAAATAAGTAATAAGGTAGCAAAGCGATGGATTAATATTTTTATGACACTACCTGCTTGTTGTCGGTCAATTGTCTGCTCGGTGACAACATTATCATTCAGAATATTGGGCACAAACTTAGGTGCGCATTTGTACATACGCGTTATTATATAAATTGGCAACATCAGTAATGGTTTCAAAGACGTATCTAGAAATTGGTATTTATCTTCCCAGCCAAAACAGTTTATTTTTAAAGACTAAATTTCCTGACTTAAGAAGGTCTTTACAATACAAAATAAAATCATTAAGTTTCTCCGGTTCAAATAAAACAATAACTATCACTGTTCACTTCAATCTCTGATAAAGCTGAGTGGAAGATACTCTCAGTATCGCCCTGGTGAAAGTCCATCATTCAGAATCGAAACGTTGCTTGAAATGGCTTTTAGCCGTGTTTGGTGACCAGATCTGAATAGCCAGGTATTTCCCCAACTTCCTCCTCCCCTCCTCCCCCCACCAATACCTTCAGCCTCACAACATTCCCCAATTGAGGATGCCATAGTCTCACTGGCTCCAGACGGTTGGAAGCAGTTGGGACTCTTGTGCGGTATTCATATAAAAAAGGCGAACAGTAGCAGACACTATATTCCTGTATAAAATCCTAAATAATGAAATGGGCTTCCCTAAACTCCTATCTCAAATTAACCTTAACATACCATCGAAACGTTCCCGCCACGCGAAACAATTTTACACATTAAATAACAAAACAACACTGCAGCAAATTAACCAATTTCCCATATTCTCCAAGCATTCAACACTCTTTGTCCCAGCTCAAATCTCGACATATTTTTTAACTCCATACCGTCATTTAAGAAATACATTACTCCTAACTCAATCAATGCCCAATCACAACTCTCCACTAGGAGTTCCGTCCTGACCGCGAAGGTGAACAGTTGTGTGTGTACTTGTTTCGAGCCAGTGCGGTGTTTGTGACTTCCTGTCTTCGCACAGATAAGAATTATTGTTACATTCTATTTTTGTTTAATATTTGTTTGACTATTTGATTTATGATTGTCGAGTGTACAGTCAATCTAATTGACTTTATATTATTTAATTTTTATTTTTAATTAATTTTTTTTTCCGTTTTATTAAATATGGAGGAGGATGAGAACCGACCACCGGACCCTCAGTCCATATTTAATATCTCCGACGACTACGATACTGACGATACTCAGACTTCAATTACTCTTCCTTCCCGAAAACGACGACCTTCGCTTTGTCTTAATGTACCTCCCAAAATTAAATCTCTTTCTAAATCAAAAGAAGACCCAATCTCTCATGAAACCCATAATAAAGCTATTCCTCTAGTCGAAAAATCTATTGAATTAACATATTCTCTTAACGCATCAGCCCCTTTCATTGTCAATGTCCAAAGGACTGAACAGGGAAAAATAATTCATCCCCTGGATTTCGGTAAATTTATTTTTAGCTCAAAACATAATAACCTTGGTATTATAAATGGATCAATCAAACCGGAAGGCCGATACAAACTATCCATAGAGTTTAAATCGGCCTCATTAGCTAATGATTTCGTTAAAAAAATAGGTTCGCTATCAAATAATAAATTCAAATCTTTCATTCCTTCTTTCAATTTAACCAGAATGGGCCGAGTAAGAGGTATTCCGAGCGACCTCTCAGAAACGGAAATAGTTGATGCTCTTAATGATTCCCAAGAAACTCCTAAAGTTTTAAAAGTACGTCGTTTGAATTTCAAGGATACATCTACTGGAACCACTATATGGAAACCTTCTCAATCCGTTGTTATTACTTTCGAAGGTCAAACTTTACCATCCCGAGTATTTATTTATTATAACGCTCTTCCCGTTGAAGTATACAGATTCCCGACAATCCAATGTTTCAACTGTTGCCGATTTGGTCACTCAAAACCAATTTGTCGTTCCTCTCCTCGCTGCTTCCATTGCGGTGAGGATCACTCTTTTGAACAATGCCAAAATACAACAAAAAACCCAATTTGCATTAATTGTAAGGGCAACCATACCGCTGTTAGTGTGGCCTGTCCAGAGTTATCTAGACAGAGAAATATCAAGCAATCAATGGCTTCAGAAAACATTTCCTATTTTCAGGCGTCTCAATTATTCCCTCCTACAAAAAAATCTTTTGCAGAGATAACGTCCAACCCTTCTCCTTTTCATTTTTCTTCCCCTAAATCTCCTCTATCATCTTCCCACAGGGAAACGATTTTTAAGCCAATAAAATCCAAACCTAAATTTATTCCTTCTTTTGATAAAAAACAACATGATGATCTTTTACTTAACCCGAATGGGAATAATAAATCTCAGGTTCCCAATGGGAATGCCTTAAAAAATTGTCCCTCTAACGATATTTTCCCTAAAGTCATGATTGAAAATTCCTCTTTTATTCAAACTTTAATTACCCTCTTAATTACTATTCTTTCAAATAACAATAATGTACCGTCCAACGCTGCCGATTATATTAAATCTCTACTCTCTTGTCTTCCCAATGTATCCGAAACTGAAAAAAATTCTTCAGTGGAATAGTAGAAGTCTATTCTCCAACAAAATTGAACTTGTACAGTTACTTGATGAACATGACATTTCAGTTGCTGCCATCTCCGAAACGTGGTTAAAACCCTCGTATCAATTTAAGATCCCTGGTTATCATTGTCTTAGACATGATAGACCGGATGGCAAAGGTGGCACTGCTCTTATTATCCATAACTCTATCCCTTTTAAAGAAATAATTTTCCACACTCTCTCCAACAATTTTCAAATAGTAGCAGCTGTTGTATATGATATTACAATATTATCAATATATATCCCTCCCTCTATAACTTTTGTTGAAAACGAGTGGACATCATTTATGTCTCAGATTCGTCACCCGTATATGTTACTTGGTGACTTTAACGCCCATTCTCCCTCTTGGGGTAGTGAATTAACAAACCGTTCTGGCCGTAATCTATTAGATTTCATGGATACCTATAATCTATGTATTTTAAACGACGGGTCCCCAACTCGTTTCACTGCCCCGCAACATAGGAAAAGTGCGGTGGATTTATCTCTTTGCTCATCTTCGGTGATACCCAAATGTTCTTGGAACATTCTTAAAGATCCCCTTTCCAGTGACCATTTCCCTATAATAATTACCTTCCACCATCTAACGACCTCTCATTCCTTTTCGGTAAACAATAACTTTAAATTTAAAACGAAAGACGCGAATTGGAGAAATTTTTCTTTAGAATTAGACTCCATTGTTCAATCAGCTAAGTCCTCCCTTGCTAACATCAGTTTACAGTGTGAATTGTTTCCTAACATAGTAATAAAAGCTGCAGAAAAAACACTACAAAAACGCAATGTTAACATTAAAATAAAACATTCGACTCCATGGTGGGATGAAGAATGCACTGCTGTCGTTAACTCCAGAAAAGAAGCAATTTCCATTTTCCGTAAATGTATGTCCCTCGAAAATTTCCTTTCTGTTAAACGCTCACAGGCAGAAGCCAAACGTATTTTGAAAAATAAAAAGCGGTCTGGATGGCGAAAGTTCTGTGAAAACTTGTCTCCTGAATCTTCCCAGTCATCTGTATGGTCGAATTTAAAAAAATTCGGTTCTTCATATGCTCCGCAGCGTTCCAAACACATTCCAGAAGAAATTATTAAAGATTTCGCTTATAAGATAGCTCCTCCATCAGTTGCCAGATGTGACGAAATGCCTTCTTTTATTTCTTATCCATCCCACTCTAGCTGGCTCGACTCTCCTTTCTCTATAAGTGAATTAAAACAAGTAATCACTTCCCTTACAGACTCTTCTCCTGGCCCCGATGGAATAATATATAGCTGCATTAAAGCATTCTCAGACATGTCGATTGAATATTTCTTATCCCTAGTTAATTACATGTTCGAAACAGGATTTATTCCGGAAGTCTGGAAAGTTCAAAAAATCCTTCCGATTTTAAAACCAGGGAAAAATCCATCCGAAATCTCATCTTATCGTCCTATTGCTCTTTCGTCATGTTTAACGAAAGTAGCAGAACATTTGATAAAGAACAGATTGGAATGGTTTGTCGAGAATCAAGGAATTATCTCTCCAAATCAATATGGGTTCCGGAAAAAAAAATCAACCATGGACAATTTAAGTGTGTTGACAACAGACATCCGTATTTCTCAGTCCCTTAATTCTTACACTCTGGCCACATTCCTTGATCTTTCGTCAGCTTACGACGATGTATTAATTAATGTATTGAAAGAAAAATTAATAAAAATTAAAATTCCCTTAAAATTAGTTCAATTTATTATTAATTTGCTAACTGACAGATCCATTATTATTCATTTTTCCTCAAAAACAATAAATCGCAAAATATGGAAAGGGTTACCTCAGGGGTCCGTAATCAGTCCATTATTATTTAATATTTATATAAGTGATTTAGACATTGTAATCCCTTCTTCTATCAAACGAACTTTATTTTGCTGATGATTTCCTCATATATTTAACTCACAAAAATCTACCCCACGCTGTTAAGGAATTAAATTTGGCTTTACATAATATTAAAGAGTGGTTGTTGACAAATGGAATGAATTTAGCTACCTCTAAAACAAAGGTAGTGGCTTTTACGCGCAAAAGAAAAATACCCCCTTTTTCGGTCTGTTTTGATAATATCCCTCTCCAAATCGTTAAGCAAATTAAATTTCTTGGGATACTTTTAGATCACAAACTTTCCTGGCTCCCACATATTCAGAATATTTCGGCTAAGTGTGAAAAAGGGCTTAATATGATGCGTGCTGTTTCCAGAGTGTGGTGGGGATCTCATCCTACTACTCTTAAATTAATGTATAGTTCCCTAGTGCGAAGCCATTTGGATTATGGTACATTTTTTTTCGATCCTCTCCCTAAATATTTGGATAAAAAACTTGAAAGAATTCAATCCAAAGCGCTCAGAATGATTATTGGAGCGATGAAATCTTCTCCAATTAATTCTCTCCAGGTAGAATGTGTTGATCCCCCCTTATTTTTGAAAGACAATTTCTGGCTGATAAATATATTTTGAAATCTCTATATCGCGTCATTCTTTAGAACAAAGCCTTGATCATTTGTTCAATAATTTAAACAACGGCAAAAGATTGACAGATAATAATCGATTTCCTCTCCTTCTAAAAAGTTTTCTTTCATACAAATCACTGTCTTCTTCCCTCCAAAATCTACAAAAAGATCCTATCCTCCCCATCTTCACTATCCCATATGATTCTATCAATTTTTTCCCCTCCGTAATAACTTCTGACTTTCGGACTAACATTTTAACTTCATCTAATCAAAACGTTGAGGAAAATTTTAAAAACATTATATCTTCCAAGTTCCCTGGTTTTTCACTTATTTATACAGATGGTTCTAAGTCTGATAACAAAGATTGTGGAGCTGCGGTTCATATTCCCGAATTCAATTTAGATCTGTCTTATAAATTACCTAAAGAAATTTCTATTTTTACTGCAGAATGCTTCGCAATTGAACAAGCTTTAATTCAAATCCAGCGTCTCAATATCCGTCGAGCCTTACTGTGCACTGACTCTCTAAGCGCAGTATTGAAAATTTCCTCAAATATCAACCATTATCCAGAAGACTATATTATTTGTAATATAAAAAACACCTTCAAATCATTAAATGATTCAAATTTCGAGACAATATTGGTTTGGGTCCCTGGGCATTTAGGAATTGAGGGTAACGAGAAAGCCGATTCTCTCGCTAAACTTGGAACAATTTCCGGCTCTTATCCCTTAGATTTTAGAATTCCTATCTCTGACGTCATCCCTACTCTTAAATCCAACATGATTCACTCCTGGGAAGAAAATTGGGCTAATTCGAAAACCCGAACTGGTGCTTTTTACGCTGGAATACAAAACCACATCCCATGTAAACCTTGGTTCCACGGCAAGAAAAAATCCAAAAGATTTATTTCCTGTATCTCAAGAATGAGAATTGGTCACTGTTCTATAGCATCACATTTGTTTAAAATCCATGTCCTAGATAGTCCCCTCTGCCAGTGCGGCGTGGAAAATGAGACCCTTGACCATGTATTCTTTAATTGTAAAAATCGTTCGTCCTTCAAAGGCATTTATCGTTTACTTCTTAAAATCACTCACCAATCTCCCCTTAATATCCCATATTTACTGTCTCTCAATAATTCTCGCATTTTCTCAGTTCTATATAAGTTCATAGACTTGAATGACTTCAATATTTGAGATCTCCTATTCTCTTATAGATTTTACATAAAAATACAAACATTTTCTTAATTTTAATGGCACATAGCACTCTCCTTAGGGTGAATTGCCTTATACAAAAAAAAAAAAAAACTCTCCACTACATAGTACAATTCAGACATATTTATAGGTACACACACGTTCATACGCACAAACACGGACACACACACACTTATACTCTACACACATTTTTCATATTCGGTTTTCTCTTTACGATGTATCATTTTGTAGCAAATTTTACTAACCCCGCCCGGAAAACTGTATACAACCACTAACTAGATATTCTATAGAGACATGTCATTAGTATCAATCCTTGTACATATTTATAAAACCTTGTAAATTATAAACAACTCATTTCATACATATACTGTTTGTTTCTAAATTAAATAAACAAGTTTTTTTTATTATTTAAACCCTCGGGGAGCTTTTAAATACAAGTACTCGTACATCATGCTTAAATCAAATCAAAAAATTAAAATATATAACATGCAAAAAAGTAAATTACACTTGGTATAAGAAAAAATAAAAATAAAAAACTGTACTAAAGCTAAGAAAACAGAAGAATATAATGGAACAGAAAAAAATAATGTTATATCCATAATATCCACAAAATCAATATTAACATTAATAACAAATAAATAATGTAAAAAATTGTAATTACCAACAACTTATAAACTAGGTTGAAATAATTCGTTCATACTTTCGTTTTGAAATTTGCCGAATTTAGATTATTGTCAAATATATCCACATCAGTTAATTATTTGTTACCAAAACTGTGTAAGCGTTGAATTGGGGAATGCAAACTGTAGTTGAAACGGGATATACATACGTAAAATATTAATATTTATCTTGTAGTTCGTTTAGGTATGTATAGGTTGAATAAATTATTAATGAATAAATAAATTTAATACAATATATATTCTCCCTACCCCCGTCATAAAAAGCTAATCATGTTATTGAATAGGCGAAGGCCTTAGCTTGGAATGAGTTGAACCCGCAATCTCTGGGTGCGAAGCCAATGTTTTGAACAACTTGGCAACAAACCGGTCTTTTACATGCTTCATATATCGAAATTGTGATTAAATAGCGTCAAAATATCAAAATCCTCTAATACGTAATTAAGTACTGTTAACTAGACTCCCTTTTTACGAAACAGAGAAGTTAAAATGAAGTATCTCATAAAAAAACGTATGAACGAATGTAACATTTAATGTGAGATTTTAACGACCAATACCGCTTAACTTCTGAGGGGATTGAACAATGTTGCGCTTCCTTCTAGTGACACTAATTTGATATTAACACTAAAACTCTTCTTGGTACCCGGCTCTGGAGTCTTTCCTAGAAGTCCCCGCTGTATCCCGCGTTAACTAACTTTGTCTGTGTTATACAAAGGATCGCTAAACCTCACCTAATCTTAGCTGATCAAGCAACTCAGAAAGCTGAATCTCGCGTGCATAGTCATTACGGCTTACTCACTAATGCAAGATATTTAATCTTTGCACTTCTTTCCATACTCTGTAATAAGCAGTTCGAAACGTAGGCTCAAGAATAAGGAATAGAAACATGGTGTAACACTTCAAATAATAATTTAGAAATAATAAATGAATATAAATTTATTTTTTATTCACCTCTTTATTAAAATACACATATCTACATGTTTCGATGTAATGCTTTCTTCATCAGGAATATATAGTATAATAAAAAATAATAAGTATACTCAAATGATAAAAATAGAACACCAAAATTGTCCGAAATTTAATCCTAGACTTATAGAAAAAAGTCAACAGATGTCACATACAAATTAAAATCGGATTCGTATATCCGAAACACTATATAAATATTACAAATAAATTCGGGTAGAATCTTGTAGTCACGATAAAAAGGTAGCAGCCAAAAATATATGGGAATTAATTGACGATTATATTAACAGTTCTTATAAATCGAAGTATGATACCGATAAAAATGACAGAACGGATTGGGATAGCTTTAGCTCAGTGGATTACAGCGCAAGGTTCCGGAAAGACCACGGGGTCCTGGGTTTGATAGAGGTTAGATATGTTTCGTTACATTATCATTACCTATCTTTTTCATATTTCATGTGATATGTATTCATGTTATCTTTAATGATTTGTATAGTAAGATAATAAAGACTGCTTAATTAAATTTGAACTGTATTGGTCCAACCGCATTATATTAAAAAAAACACAATACTGACTTATATGTAATCACGTATGTAATGTATCACTTTTTTCATTTTTTGAAAATATCGTAAATTGTAAA
The DNA here is from genome assembly GCA_022606495.2 of Halesus radiatus. Taxonomy (NCBI): domain Eukaryota; kingdom Metazoa; phylum Arthropoda; class Insecta; order Trichoptera; family Limnephilidae; genus Halesus; species Halesus radiatus. The sequence goes on along the minus strand of JAHDVE020003611.1, from coordinate 18,400 downwards.
TGTAAATTATTCTGAAAAAGACACTACCAAAAATCTTTTTTTTTTGTGGAAACACGTGTAGAAATATTTAAATTTTTCCGATAAAGTATCTCGTTATTTTTAATGTAATATTTATTGAAACCCTACACATACGAGTAAATCCCTCTAATGTGTAATTCATGAGAAAGAAACACATCAAACCACATCGATTTCCTTTCAAAATTTTCCCACTTGCGACACTCATAAGTGCGTTACTGGGATGTATTTTTAAATAAAATACTTACTAGATACTTATGAATGACGCAAATAAAAAAATGTTAATACCACACAAGAACCCTAATTATCCGAAGCCATTGGTACGATGGCATTCCCGATTGGGGTCTATTATCGAGTCAATGTCTAAGAACTGTTAATATCATCTTCAATTAATTCCGATATATTTTTTGGCTGCTACCTTTTTTATCATGACGACAAAATTCTATCCGAATTTATTTTTAATCTTTAGATATTGTCGGTTTTATCTTTCACTTTGAGAGTTTTCAATGTTATCTTCAATGATTAGAAATAATATTACGCTCTATGACAACAGTTGAGGAAAACAATGAATCTAGAGATGAAGAAACTGAATCTGACGACAATTTGAAATAATATTACGCTCTATGACAACAGTTGAGGAAAACAATGAATCTGGAGATGAAGAAACTGAATCTGACGACAATTTGAAATAATATTACGCTCTATGACAACAGTTGAGGAAAACAATGAATCTGGAGATGAAGAAACTGAATCGGACGACAATTTTAAATAATATTACGCTCTATGACAACAGTTGAGGAAAACAATGAATCTGGAGATGAAGAAACTGAATCGGACGACAATTTTAAATAATATTACACTCTATGACAACATTTGAGGAAAACAATGAATCTGGAGATGAAGAAACTGAATCTGACGACAATTTGAAATAATATTACACTCTATGACAACATTTGAGGAAAACAATGAATCTGGAGATGAAGAAACTGAATCGGACGACAATTTTAAATAATATTACGCTCTATGACAACAGTTGAGGAAAACAATGAATCTGGAGATGAAGAAACTGAATCTGACGACAATTTGAAATAATATTGCGCTCTATGACAACAGTTGAGGAAAACAATGAATCTGGAGATGAAGAAACTGAATCGGACGACAATTTTAAATAATATTACGCTCTATGACAACAGTTGAGGAAAACAATGAATCTGGAGATGAAGAAACTGAATCTGACGACAATTTGAAATAATATTACGCTCTATGACAACAGTTGAGGAAAACAATGAATCTGGAGATGAAGAAACTGAATCGGACGACAATTTTAAATAATATTACGCTCTATGACAACAGTTGAGGAAAACAATGAATCTGGAGATGAAGAAACTGAATCTGATGACAATTTGAAATAATATTACGCTCTATGACAACAGTTGAGGAAAACAATGAATCTGGAGATGAAGAAACTGAATCTGACGACAATTTGAAATAATCTTTCCTTAAAGCTCAGAAACTAATTATAAAGATTATTCTAAAACTGCCGATCACCAGCAGTTCAGACGAAATCTTTACAAGAATCTGTGTTTTGGGTATTAGGCGTATATATTTATATTATATATTTATATATTTATGTATTATAAAGTAAAGGAGTAGAGGCAAGTACCTCAGTATAGTCTGCAATTACTTGATAACCATATCGCCAACAAGCGTAGAAGCTGTGCCGCTGGCTATAGTAGGTCTTTGAGAAGCAGATTTGGAGATGATACCTTGAACACCGTCTGTTTCTTAAAAGGAATGGCTGCCGAGCCTGTTCCATTCAAAACTTAATTTTAGATTTGAAGCCAAAATACTCACCTAAAGCTAACGATATTTATATTTATTAAAAGAAAATTTCAGGGGCAACTTTATCAACTATTTGGGGCTAATGGTGATTTAAAAAACAAAAATTTTACTCCGAAAATATAATGAAATATAAAATAAATAAAAAAAATCTTTTCGAACGAGCACTCTGGCGGACTCTTAAATTTACATTAAAAACGACCAATTTACGTTGGAACACAATTTTGCCATAAATAATTTAAAGTATCGACGCGAAAAAATGTTTTTTTTTTAAAGACGTTTTGTTTTTATTTTTGCTAACTAACTAACCATCACGCTGTTTTCCCACAGGGGTAGGAAGAAAGGACGGACCGCCAAACAATTCGATCTTGGCATACACTTCTTGCTTTATTCACTTTCATACATGGTCTCTTATATTCTCTTCTATTATTCCGACTGACTTCGCTCGACTCAAGTATTTGATTCACTTGATCGTGCCATGTCTTCCTCGGGCGTCCTTGACTTCTTCCATTCACATTCGCGTCATATATTCTCCTTATACTCCTTTCTTCGTTCATTTGCTCTACATGCCAAAAACCATCTAGGCGTTCCTTTCTTAATCTAACTCATTAACCTTACACCAGCCTTACATTCTTTACGAATCTTAATATTTTTCACACGATAATACATGTTTTTACCACACAATCACCTCAGAGATCTCATTTCTGCGGAATTCAGTTTACTTTCATCCTTCCTCTGCTAATTCCATGCCTCACTGCCATACATCAGAGTTGGTATCACCACTCCATTGTGGACTGCTAGCTTTGTTTCTTTGGACAACTTTTTGTTAGTGCCAACCGCGTTCAGTCCTCTTAATGGAGTTTCCTCCATTCACCCTTCTTTCAATATCCCTATAAGTCTTTCCATCTCTCGTCAACATTCTTCCCAAATAAACAAAATCATCGACCCGCTCCAAGTATTCATCATTCACAACTATATTCCACACTGTGTTCGTACTCTCTCTTTCAAATTTTATCAGTCTCTAAATTCTTTCAGTTAGATCAATTCTGTGGTACAAAATTATATTTCAGCACATTAATAACTCTACACTTAAAACAAATAGACTAGAGCACACTTACAATACTCATCTCAATTTGAATGAAGGATTAATGGTTCCTGAGCATAAAAACAAATATGGACAAAGAACTTTAGAACACATGATTCATAGTTGTATAAATATGTTACCCGCTCAAATAAAAAACTGTATTAAAACTATACCATTAGTAAACACATTGAAAACTTGGCTAGATGAAAAAGCTATTTGTATTAAAAATAAGGAAATATTATTTTATTTATGATTTATTGCTTTCGTTTATGTTTTTAGTTTATTCATTTTTTAAATATATTTTTACAGAAATATTTTAGAATAATATTCTTTATAAATATTTATGTTTTAAGTTTGTTACATATGGTTTTTATGTTTTTATTTTATGTTTTTGTTTTACATATTTTGTAACCTTGTCTCTAAATTTTATGTTTTAAATAGCAAGCACCCGTTAGACAAACTACAAAACGGGACTTTTTGAATTGTATTTTTTTTCTGTTGTAAAATTTAAAAAAATTAAATTAAATTAAAAAAACATCATGACTTTAGACTTACTTACATTCATCATTAGCATAATCTTCATACATACTTCATTCATCCTAGATACGAGGGACTGTAAATCTTCCATACTGCTAGCAATCAGCACCGCATCATCAGCATACAACAGGTAACATACATTTATTTATTTATTTTTTGTAATGGTAAGTACAGAGCAAATATGACAATTAAAAAAAAATTCCATAAACCCGCGAATAATTTTCAAAGTTACCTCTAAAATCATGAGTAATTGTAACTTCTTCAAAATATTGGTATTCACTTTGTGGTGTCATTATTAACTAATGAATTAAAAATTACATTGTTTTCACCACTTTATTAATATAAGAATATTAACACGTTTCTAAAACGACGCGTTCCTCATCAAGAATATACAGAATCCTTTTTTTGGTTTTCATTTATCAAAAAAAAATTGATTAACTGAATGACCTATTTTCATAAATTAAAACAAAAATAAATAAAAAAATTATTATCCGTACTAGATATTTACCATATTTTTGATTTTAAAAAGGATCATTCATTTTGGGTGGGTATTTTAGCCTCAAAGCCAAAATTACTTTTTTGGGAACCAGGGCGCGCAACAGTTCCATTTAAGATCTCATTTTCAGCAATTATTCTTTTGACTGCGATATTATCAGTTTTTAATAATAAGGAACTCCAGTGAAAAATATAATGTCTTTAAAAGTATGTATTCATTTAGATCAACAAATGCCGATCCTGAATATATAGCTTTCATTATACGTAGAATTTATAAATCGTTATTTAAAATTGAATAAAAAACCATCTCCTCGAAACACCTTATTATGTTGGTACCATTGCATTTGGAACATATGACGTCACGTGCGCATTCTGTTTTTGGATTAGTATGAACATTTTTATTTTTTGATTTTTTTTTGTATTTTAAATATGTATTTATTTAGTTTTGGTGAAATTTTAACTTAATTTGGGTGACTTTAAGCTCTATAATTGTTGTTCAAGATAAAAACATATTATTAATGAAAGAAATTAGAGTATTCAATAACAAATCAACTATCAATACGAATATTATAATAATGTTAATACTCAATACTATTATTATTCTTTGAGTTAAGGTTTCTAAAAATGTACATACTTTTCTAACCCATGTTTAGTTACGGTTTACTATGTATGGAATATGAAATTACGTACAGTAAAGCTCATCCTTGTTTTGGCTTTTGACATTCTAACTTCAAAACTGATCAAAACCGACCGCCCATAGATTTGTAGCCTTTTGAAAAATTAAAAATTATTTCAACTACGAAAGCTAACTAAAGAAATAAATAAAAATCGACTGGAGTTCCTTATTATGGTTATAATTTGAAATCATATTTAATCATTAATCGTTATGATAATATTACGAGTAATATGTACGGGAATAAGTATGACAGGTACTATTACTATAGGTAAATGCTTAATTTCCTCCCATTCATGGATTTACTAAGATTATGCTTTTATAATATTATTTTTGATGAATAAACGTAAACATTTTTTTTAAATAAATGAATTTAAAAATATGCTTATTATTCACCATTTTATAAATATACGTTTATATCCACATGCTTCAAAAGCGTGTTATGTAACGAAAGGATGGCCCTGAGGTGTAGCTACTCGTCTTAACAAATAACCTAGGCAAGCAATCGCATCATTTCCCTCCATAATTAACCAATAAGGCGATTCTACCAATCAGTTCATAAATTAACAAAGCAGGAGCAAGCGACGCTAGCGCCACGGCAGCTTAGCGGCCGCTCCTCGCTGCCCTTGAAACTCACTTCCCGCCTGGAGCTCAAGGAGTAAACTGCGTCTCTGAAAAGAGGCTGCTATTTTGTGTTACTAGTTTGTTACGGCCAAGTACTATGCATGCAGATTGAAACCCGAAGCTAGACGTGCCATTTGCTGTCAAAACACTCAACATGGTGACTTACCAATTAAAAGGAAATTAAATTCAGTGCAGAGATGTCCGGCCCTGGCGTCATGGCCAACAAACTCCTGCCACCCGACCAAATCACCTCATGTAAGCTGATTTTGCTTCTCCCCCTAATGTGTTGTTCAAGCCTTTGTTACATTTGCAATACATAATAAATTCGTTAGAGATTTGAATCAGAAAGAGAAAATTTTTACGATAGAATCATGTCTTCAATAGGACCTTTTTACCAACTACTCGATTGTTCTTAACCTACAATGTTTGTCCGACTTTACAATAAACTCTGAGTATGAAAGCACTTTACTGGACTCATTTAACGTAGAAATAGAGACGCCCTCAACCCAATTATAAGATTGCGATCGATTCACAACCCTGAACTATGAAAAGCTAATGACACTGTCGATCTGAGCTAAACTAATGTCCGGAGCAGACTTCACATCTAAGAGGCCATCTCCAGGGTAAGTCCTGCCGATATAATTGTCTCCCATAACTTCCCCTTGTAACCCAACCTTCCTCTTCCCATTTCCCCCTACCTTACATCCTTCTTTTTATAACAAGCGATGCTTTCATCGTCAGGAATATATGAATACTTAATTTTTTTTAATTATTGTGGTCTATGTTTATCATTTGTCTATACTTGATATTATTATTTTTTAGTATTCTATATATTCCTGATGAAGAAAGCATTGCTTTCGAAACATATAAATACGAGTATGTGTATATTAATAAAGTGGTGAATACAAAATAATTTTAAAGTCATTTATTAATAATGACGTCACAAAGTGAATACCAATCTCTTGAAGAAATTGTAATATTATAATGGTCATCGAAATATCAATTTTATGCCGAAATGCAATCCATCCTTTAGGAGAAAACATCTTTTCATGTCTCAAGTGCCTATCTTTATTTCGACCAAATTGTGGGTTGCTCCAGTTTTCCACTCTCCGCCTTTTCCGACATTCACTCTTGAAGAGTGTTCGTAGCCTTCACCTAACAATGTAGGACGTAGGTATCCAAGAAAGTGTTTTACAAGTAGACAAATATAATAACGTTATGTTTTCTTTGTCCTTCCTTATATGAACGAACGTAATCCTTACTATCAACCCTCGTGAATATTAATACGCCTATATTTAGCTTGGGAATAACATAACTCGGGATGTTTTCCTTGTTATCCGCGGGGTATTTTTCACTCCCTAATCTATTTAGTTTTATAAGGGTGACGTGATGGGAATATGGGTTCCGTTTTGGTAACCGTTTCTGCTCCGGGTCGCTCCGGAACTGAAACCGCTCCGAGGCCGATGTGCGTATTCGTGACTCGGTGGAAGATTATCCCTTTCGCCTTAATTGTCTTTTGTCTCTGACAGTGTTTAATACTTACAAGCAACGGTTACTCAAACGGTTTCAACCATACCGTTACACAAATCTAAAAAAATATTTAAGTTTGTTTAAAATCATGGAGTTTTTTTTTAATATTTACGACCAACCAGTTTCGCTTATCCTAAGTCAGGGAACATAATTAAACTAAACGAAAAAAATGCATGATGTATACACAGAGAAAAAATGAAATATTATTTACCTACTTTATCAGAGACAAGAACTCCTCTTTTCTGATAAGGTATAAATACACGACGAAGAATACCATTTACCATTTAATTATTTATTTTGTGAAATACTTCTAATGCAAATTATAAGAAATAAAAAAAGAGGAAGACAAAAAATAAAAAAGAATAGGGAAAAGTATGTTGCATGTTGTATTCTGATGATGCGATGCTGATTGCTAACAGTATGGAAGATCTATAGTTTCTCGTATCTAGGATGAACGAAGTATGCAGAAAGAATGTGCTAATGATGAATGTAAGTAACTCTAAAGTCACGGTGCTTGAAAGAGAGAGTACGTTATCAGTGTGCAATATAGTTATGAATGATGAATACTTAGAGCAGGTCGATGAGTTTGTATATTTGGGAAGTATGTTTATGAGAGATGAAAAGACTGATAAAGAGGGATATTAAAAGAAGGGTGAATGCAGGAAACACCATTAACGGAGGACTGAATGCGGTTTGCACGAACAAAAAGTTGTCGAAAGAAGCGAAGCTAGCAGTCCACAATGGAGTGCTGATACTAACTCTGATGTATGGCAGTCAGTCATGAAACTGGGAGAGAAAGGATGAAAGTAAACGGAATGCTGTAAAAATGAGATCTCTGAGGCGAATGTGTGGTAAAACCATATATGATCGTGTGAAAAATGTTGAGATTCGTATAGAATTTAAGTCTGATGTATGCGTAATGAGTAATTTTAAGAAAGGGATGCTTAGATGGTTTGAGCATGTACGAATGAACGAAGAAAGTAGTGTTAGGAGAATATATGACGCGAATGTGAATGGAAGAAGAATCCGGGGATACCCGAGGAAGACATGACACGATTAAGCGAATCAAATACTTGAGTCGGGCCATGTTACAAGTCGGAATAACAAAACAGAATATATGAGACGATGTATGAATGTGAATGAAGCAAGCAGATTAGACCAAGATCGATTTTTTTGGCGATCCATCCTCTCTGCCTACCCCTGCGAGGAAACGGCGTGATGGTTAGTTAGTTAACAGAGAGAAATAGACTATCTATTTATGTAGGCACAGGAATGGGTAATCATAAAGTTATTGTTTTATATCATTTAAGATGTCATACCAGCTCTCTACCAACAAAGATCTTTCAGTATTTCCTTCTTTTTGGAAATGGGCAGATATAATATATGGTAAAACTATTTTTTAAATTTAAATGAAATATGTTTTTGTTTTATGTCACATTATTTTATTTATATATATTTCAGAGACAGAGAAATAGTGGGAAAGAGACAGCACGTTAGGGCAGAATAGGACAGAGCATCAGAGAGTAGGTGGTAGAGGAGTAGGTAGAGAGGTAGGGGGAAGGGAGGGAAAGAAAGGCAATAAAATCAGACTTTGGGTTAAATCTAATTGTTTATTTAAATTTTTAATTATTTTTTTTAATTCCCTCTTTTTAGGTAAGACGTACATTACAGGGTCCCTAATAACCTGACAATATATTAATTAATCCTACATCCATTATGACGACAGTTTTAATTTTTATAGGGTTCATCCAAGTAACCAAAGAATATAACCTAAACCCTCTGTAAATTTGTGTAAAATCCTTTCAAGGTACGAGAATGTCATCTGAAACCTCCCAACTTAAATCACAATCAAAATCGTGGACTATATTTGTTTATGTTTTATTTATTTTATTTTAGTTATTTGTACATTTAAGTTTACAAAATAACTAATTATAACTTGTTTACTATTAGATTTAGCTAATTATTGTAACTTATATACTATTGAGTAATTTAGATATAGCTAATGATAGCTTAAACTCTATTGCATTTTTTCTTGCTTAACTTAATGTGGTTTTTACCATACAATCTGTTTTAAATTTATTAATTCGTGTAAATTTAAATGAAACCGTCAAAGCATTATAATATTTCATACCTTTGTAAAATATACCGTTTTGCGTATTGGATTTGTCCTTTTTCGGTTAACTGATTTCATTACACGTTCTTGTAATATGTCTCAATATTTTAATTATGTAACAATTTGTTTGTTATTTTGTGTATAAAAATCATTGCGATTAATGTCAACATTTGTTTCACTGTTAGTCAATGTAATTCCTCTAATATTTTAGCTACTTTTGAATATCCATTTGGCTTTAGTACTTATTATTCACATTGCTCTATTTTGGAGAATTTATAACTTGTTGCGACAGTGACTTTTGAAAGATAATATTTTAGCTTACTTAGGAGAATCATTTTAAAGGAGTAATGCAAAAAAATCTCCTTTAAATCTTTGAAATCCGTGAAAGAAACTATATACGAGTATATACCACAGGCGAAGTTCGGTAGGTGTAAATTGTCAGATTTCCCTCAACTTGCTGCTTTTTAAATTTGTATGTAAATATTAATCCCGTTAAAAAATGTAAATTTACTGATTTGTTTCACATTTCTTCTTCTTAAAAAAGTGTTGAACGGAATCCGATTCACTTCGAATTCCCTCGTCCTTAATCCCCCACCGTTGAGGGTCCACTGCACGCTCCGGGATTAATCTGGATGTAATTACACCCGGCCCGCCCTGTTGACATCATTGTTTCTACGGCTGCGGCGGCGGTGAAAAATATGACGGGCGTTTTGCTTCGGACGGGTCTCATGAATAAGCTGACGAGTTTATCTCCCTTTCGGCCCGGCGCCGCCGCCCCCGCCCCGCTCCGCGTAATCCCGCCCCATTGTTGCTGCCAAATTTACAGTTTCCATTAAAACTTCGGCAAAAAACGCGAATATGCCGCGCTCGTTTAATTGAAAACAAACGGTTTATTTGGAAACATTGTGATCACCTAGACATCTCTCTAAGTACCTACATACCTACTGTAATATAGCGGTGTGCGATCTCTTGGCTTAGCGTATATTTCTATAATTTTTATTTGATTCTAGGTCCGTTTCAACTATTTTTTTTTTTTTTTATTCCAGAAAAAAATTAAGCTGTTTAATAATTTTATTAATTTAATTTCAGAAAAAAAAATCTCTCTGGTGTATTGATAACGAAATAGAACTGAATATAACCAAGTGCAAAGTTCTATTTTTCCCTATGAGCATAAAAAATAACTATAATAATATTATATATATTATAATAATATAATACTATATAATTATTTATATTATTATAAATATTAGGATAATTAAATAATCGATATTAAATCATTATTTTTTAAAAACCGTCCAAATTAGAATTGGTTGGGAGTAAATACTATCATATAAATAAGTCGTAACAATGTGGATTAACCGCAGTTTGATAATGGCCTTGAACGCCGAAACAGCTGTCACAATAATAAAACTAAAAATTCTTGCACAATTTAATAATATCAGTATTAAATTTGATTTACAATAAATTTTAAAAAAAGATACATTAATTAACATAGACTTAATAATTAGTACATACAAACGATAACAATGAGCGATATTATGGTAGAATATGTTTATATTAGTATTTATTGTAGAGGTATTCTATACCTTTCTTGTATTTACATTCCGTTTAGTTGAACACCATCTACCATGTCTGCCAAAGTACCTAAATATATTGAGTCGAATTGGGTTTAACTTCAAGTGACCATGTTATAAATTGTTCGTATAAAGGGGGATTTGTTAGAGTGGATCGGCAGGGCATAAAGCCATGTTGATTAAGTACAATGATGTTATTGATGTGTAAAAAGTTGAAATATGTATATATATATATATATGTGTGTGTGCATGTTTATAAAAAGTATTTTTTATTAGCTACTCTACAAATAAACATGTTAAAATACAAAATATGTGTAAGTAATAAAATCTTTACAAAATAATAGTTCAAAATACCAAATGGTATATTAATTATTAACTAACTAACTAAACATCACGCCGTTTCTTCGCAGGGGCAAGCAGAGATGACGGACCGCCAAACAACTCGATCTTGTTATACACTTCTTGCTTCATTAACATTCATAAAACGTCTCATACATTATCTTCTGTTATTTTTACTTGTGACATAGCCCGACTGAAGTATTTGATTCACTTGATCGTGCCATGTCTTCCTCGGACATCCCCGATTGCTTCTTCCATTCACGTTCGCGTTATATATTCTCCTTATACTCCTTTCTTCGTTCTTTCGGTCTACATGCCCGATCCATCTAAGCGTCCCTTTCTTAATCTTGCTCATTACATCAGCCTTGCATTCTTCACGAATCTCAACATTTTTCGCACGGATATATATGGTTTTACCACACATTACTCTCAGAGATTTCTACACCATTCGGTCTACTTTCATGCTTCCTCTGCCAGTTCCATGCCATACATCAGGGTTAGTATCAGCACTCCATTGTGGTCTACTAGCTTCGCTTCTTTGGACTTTATAATTAATTATTATATTTTGCAAACTATTTAACCTTGTGTTTTTTTCTTAATCTTCCTAACTAGGGGGACCTGTGCTAGAGTGCTAATAACGAAAAAAAAAACTACAATATTGCTGTTGCTGTAGCCAATTTTTTTTTTCAGATCCACAAAAACATTTTTTTTTTTATGAAAATGTTTTTGGTTGGGGCATCAAGTTGTTTATAACTGGACCCCCTAACTCAAAAATCCTCATACAAGAAATTATTAAAACGAAGTAAAATCAAAATCACTTTCTGCTAAACCAACATCAATAATGAAGGCCTTAAACAGTCAATGATATCAATTATCTGCTCGAGAAAGGTTTTTATAATTTAATTATTTTTTAATTGATAAACTAAAGTTCTTAAAAACTTAAGACAAGATTTTTGTGCATAGCGCAAAGGGTAACAATTATTATTATAAACAATAATTATTAGTCTGAAACACTCATCAAAATTGAAAAAAACCTTTCCGAGCAAAGATAAATGTCGCCGACAGGACTCGAACCTGCACCCTTCTGATGTCCGGTCAGATGCTCTACCGTTGAGCTACGTCAGCTTATCGCAAACCTGCCAAGTTAATCAATATATACTAGTGTTTCATTAAATAATTACTGTTTTTATTATATTTTCACCTGTAAACAACCAACTCTATTAGTATGAGAAAGGCTTGTAACGGCTAAATCCCTCAAATAGATGGCGTCGAGACAAATTATGTCTACATTTTATTGGTGAAAATTGCTTTGACTTGTCAAATATTTATTAATTGATGAGTGTTTTAGATTAATAATTATTGTTTATAAAAATAATAATTGTTACCCTTTGCGCTATGCACAAAAATCTTGTCTTAAGTTTTTAAGAACTTTAGTTTATCAATTAATTGACATTTATCTTTGCTCGGAAGGTTTTTTTCAATTTGGATGAGTGTTTTAGATTAATAATTATTGTTTATAAAAATAATAATAATTTTTTTTTTATAATTTCTTCGAAAGATTAATATTCACTTTGTGGCGTCATTACTAATAAACGAATTAAAAATTACCTCTTTATTAATTTACACATCATATTATTTTTTTATATAATCATAATCAGAAAAAGTGTCAATGGTCAATTAAATATAATTAATAATATATTTTTTTAAATAGCTGTCTATTGAATTTATTTTCATATTGTTATTAATAAAAACTATTTCTTTATTAATTTATAATACAAATTTGTTATTCAATGTTTCGTTATAACTTTTTGAATAAAATTTTTGATTAATTATTACCTACTTTAATCAATTTTTGTTTATGTTTATAATGTGTCTATTCTTACATTATTGTGTTCTTTGTTTATCATGTGTCTATACTTGACATTATTATTTTTTAGTATTCTCTATATTCCTGATGATGAAAGCATCGCTTTCGAAACATGCAGACATCTGTGTATAATAATAAAGTGGTGAATACAAAGTAATTGTTTTAATCCATCTATAAAAATGTTTACTGAATAAAAGCTTAAAATACAAAATGGTAAACTTATTATTATTGTACTTTTTGTAAACTATTCGATCTTTTAGTATTTTTTCTTGGTCCTCTTTTCTAGGGGCCTGTGCTGAGGCGGAATGGAGTTGTTTACATAATTAGGTGCGTCTTCTGTGTTGTTTTTAGTGCTATTTTTAAGGTTGTTTCAATTACCCCTTTCAGCCAGACTTTAATTCTTGACTTGTACTCATTAAACTTTTCTATTCGTTTTATGTCTAGGGGAATGATGTTTTAGAGTTTTGTAGCAAAATGTATAAGTAGTTTCTTTATCCGAATGTGGTTTTATAGCATGGAATGGTTTTTATGTCATTTTAATTAGATCTAGTGTCATGGATACGTGGTCTAGTGGAGGGTTCCGGGTTTATTGATTGTTTCAGCAGCATATTTTTAAATCAGTTTTTCCAATAATTTGGGAATTATGGAGACCATACAAATGGGTCGGTAATTAGTGACATCATGAATACCGCCCTCTTCAAATACGAGTGTTAAATAACTGTTTTTCCATCCATCTGGAAAGCAGCTAGTAATTCAGTGATCAGTTTTAATTTATTTATTACTAGCCGATGTGTACCCGGCCTTGAACGAATTAATATTTTTTTTTTGGAAAGAAGTTATGAAGTCGTGAATTTTTGCTTGTCGTTTGGGTTCCATAACTGATTTTACAGAGAAAATATTGCCATGTGACGACTATTAATAGCTCTAAACAAATAAGTAGAGACCTACTTGTGTTTTCCAATTTGAAAATATTCTACCAAGACAAACATTCTTCTTTTGAATATGTAATCTGTGGCTAACCAGAGTGATGTATCTATGGGCTAACCTCAATATAATATGGCCGGATCAATGTTTTTCATAATAATTTTAAAACGTATAGTTAAAATTATTATAACTCTTAACCTTCAGAGCACTAATAATAAAAACTGTGCTATTTTTGCAATACCGGTCGTGTAATTTTCGAGAAAATCAAAGACAGATAGACATACATTCGTTTTTATAAATACAGATTTTATACGCCCTTTGGGCTTTCGCATTATATAAAGTGGTTACATTCTTCAAACAAGTATTTCTAATAAAAACTGGTTGCAAACAAATATTTACTTAAGTAGAAACGTTAGTACTAAAACAATGGTTGCATACAATAAATCGTTACAATAGTTCAATGTATGACTTAGTGGCTTGACTTATATTGGCATACAGTTAAATAGAAAAACTGGATTCACATTGTTAAGACACGTTTTTTTCATTATATCATTGTGATTTTGAGTATAGCTATAGGCATATTTATTTGTAGGGTAGAAATGTGGATCTTATATGAAAATAACATGCATTTGCTAAATGTGCATTTCCAATGTTTATATGTGACACTGCGCGAGATTTCTAATTGTTCGGAGCTGGTGGAACTATGGTATCGTGAAATCGTATTATATATGAAAGAAGTGGAGGAGATAAAAGAGATAAAAAAGAACCTTAAGGTGATCCACTCCCTAAAATTCAAACGGAGTCATATTCTAAAAAACTTAATTTTGCCACAAATATATTGATATTTACGACAGTATTGAAAAAAGGCTTCGTAAGTTGAAGATTTTGCACTTTAAACATTTTTTTCCTAAGATTATTTAATCGAAAAATTGCCCCGTTAAATTAAAGGCCAAGGTGAATTAATTCTACTTGAAGTATTTAGTCAAATCATCTATGATGTTTTTGGGCCACCAAATTTTCAGACCAAACGCATATGATTTTGCATTACTTCCCGTTGAATTGCCTTAAGGCGATATCTCGCAAAAATGCCGGCAGATTAATGATCCAAGTATTATTATTATTTAAGATTGTGAAGTACAAAGCTATTCACTCAGAAAAGCTCCGCGAAACTGTGTTCGAAAATTCGTACCATTCATGTAAGTTTCCAAGCCATGAAGTAAAATATGTAGAAATATTGAAACAAATACACTACAAATTTCCCAGGTATCTATGCATGAGAATGCACGGCGAATAAGCGCAATTTATGCATCTTGAAAATTTGCTCTCTGCGACGTTCTACCTAAGTCTCCAGTCGAGAAGGAGTGGGGCCCTTGCAGTAACTGTGTATTATCTTTTTATTTATTTGAGTTTTCAATCCAGCAGGACTGGGTGGGTAGTGCAAACCCAGTCTGCCACATCACACGAAATATATACAATATAAAAAGAGAAATGAATACAATAAAATAAATTTAAAAAATAAACAAAAAATAATAATGATAATAAAAAAGGTTAAATAATAATATAAAAACATATGAGAATAAAATGTGAAAAAATAAAAATAAAAAAATTAAATCAAAATCAAATAAAAATAAAATATTTACGAAAAGATAATTACATCAAAATAAAAGAAATAAAATGAAAAACTTAATAGATGATAGTAACATAGAATAAATTAAATGATCGTCTTGAGGGTGGCAGTCGCATCATCTGCATCCATCGCTCATTGAGTGGAGAGCTGGGCCACTCGGATGCAGCCACGACAATGGCGTTGGTTGACTTCCGTGTCCTGCCCCAGGAGCTGGCTAGTCGGTGGCGAAGTAAGGCGGGGAATGAGTGGACCCCCCCTTGAGTGAACATCGTCGTAAGCATAATTATGCATAATTTGACAATTCATACCTCCGAGAGAGCTATAAGCTATGTCTACCAATCAACTACTACCAGGGCAGCACCACGATCAGCTATGCATATCGCAAGGCAGAACAGACGTTAGCTCATCAATGCATGACAGGGGGTATGGTGCTGCTAAATAACATCGCTCTAGATGTCTTCAACATATGCGTAGAAGGTTTCAAGAGACTTGCAAAAAATTTACTTTAATCCATCTTACTCTGTATAATTTTATGTTGAAATAATATAATTATGTATTTTAACAAAACGATTTTTTTTCTTAATTTAAAATACCGTTGTAACCATAATGAAACATAACTCCGAATTCTAAGGCGAACTCTAAGAAGGATATTGTAAAATAACAAAATATTTTACAAATCGACTATTAATTAATTAAAATATATCTGGTTACTCGTAGTTCATGTAACTACGGGACAGAAACTGCTATAAAACTAATTTTAGCAAACAAGTGGGAAATCACGTGGAAAAAACAAAACCAGAAATATCAATATGTTTTAATAAAATCTGACAAGATAGACATTATATAAAAATATTGTAAAGAAACCTTTGATTCAGTAAACAAATACGATTTAATCCGTCTTCCAGAAGGTAATAAACGATTCTCGTTTTAAATAATGTTCTGTCAGCAATAAAATTAATTTCAAGTCATAAATGTACAATATTAGAAAGCAATGCCCGTGATAGAGTGAAACCAGTCCGATCGAAAATAAAAAGTGGAAAAGGTTACAATGGATTTAAAGAAAAAAAACTCGTTTTAATAATAATAATAATAGTTGGATGACTTATATAGCGATGTTTTTGTGAGAAATCACCTCAAGGGCGCTGTACAAATATTTCTTAACTAATTATGTACAGACAGATACAGAAAAACATACTTACCTGGCAGGTCGCTTCAGATGAACACAGTTTTAGAAAAATTTAATAATAGAGATGATAGTTTTACATGGTTTTTTTTTCTCCCTTTCTATTGATGTTACATTTATTAGATGATTGGTGGCACAAGAAGAGTTGGTATTTATTGAATTATTAGTATTAATTTTTAGGACTGGAAAGTATTCATAAAATGAATTTTAGGACTCGAAAATATCTATAAAATTACCTTAAAAAGCGTAAGAAGCTTTAATAAATATTAACGTTTTTTGTTTTTATTTTTTATTTTACACTTTGATTGTTTACAGTGTTGCGGGCTGTGGACGCATTTGCGCACCGATGCGTGAATTTTTAATTATATATATATATATTTTTTTTTATTTTTTTTTTTTTTATTTAAAGAAGTGCCAGCTTACCCGACTCTATGGCCAGAGTTATATCCGACAAAACGCGTAGTAATCCAGTTTCCGTTGAGTGGAACCTTCTGTATGCAGATTGAAATTTAGTTAACAATTTATTTGAATTTAAGTGACTTATTATCTGTAAAGCAGTAATTTTTTAAGTTTTTAAATGGAATTACACCACGAATTGACAGCTTTAAAATTAGATTTTTTTTGTTAGTTTTCATGTGTGCAGTACCTTAAATGTACGCAGTCACACAATACACAAAAAATATATTCGGATGGGTATGTTTCTACATATGTATCGTTCCACACAATGTAATCAAGACGACAATGGGACAGATAGGGAAGTCATCAAATGACATCAGGGTGTTTGGACAGACACTGAACCAGGAGGGCACAAACTTGGACGACCGCTCGGACCGTCGAAGGGTGTAGGTTTTCAAAGAAAACAAAGTACATACATCAAAGTTTCTAATTTATGCATTATCTTAGTGTCCATAGTTTCACATACCATAGATGGCACTGTCCGTCAGACGTTCAGTGTGAGATATTTGTTAGCTCTCGAGGTCAGCCAGACAGAATTTTACCTTTGAATACGAAGAAGCTTAGCTTCCTGGCTCTCCAATTGAATTTTACGGTAATTCTGTGTAATATGTTATTTGATAAATAACCAATATTGTTGGAATGGGTCTTTTATTTTTCCAGATATGATAAATATACAACAACTGGCGCAGCCGGTTGAGAGCTCAATAACACACACTTGAAACGGCTAACGGATAGTTGTGAAATTATTTACACTAAGATACTACAATTGTTGTATATTTGTATTCAACATTGTCATTATATACATAATATAGTTGTCATGTAAAATACGTATTTTTTACGAACTTTAATTAGTAAAATATTCAATTTGATTTGTGACATTAGTGAAATAACATTGTTGAGTGACAATTTTTTGGTAGACAAACGTAAAATTGTGTCGAAATTTTCGTCCTTCAAACAGTTTCGTATTTTTGACGTTTTTATATTCGCAATTTAACATATTTGCTCGCATGTATAGGTTAACCCGAATAAACTTACACATATGAACGCATTATTCACCAAGAATTGATATTTTTTTTTTGCTAAGAAATTTACCAGATTACCATTATTAAAATTGTAAAGAAGATTGTCATCATCTTTTTTTATCAATGAGATCTAGTTGAGCTAGTACTTGCACATGAGAATAATAATTGGGTGATTTTTATAGCTCCGTTTTTGTGAAAATTCACCTCAAGGCGCTGTATATTTTTTTCCAATGCTTTATCTTATTACTAACTATAGACAATCTAATATTACTACTTATGGCTAACAAATTCCATTCACCGGTTCATCGATCTGAAATACCAAACTATATGTACAATACATTTGACCTATGAACGTGATGCCACGTTAAAATATACACCTTATTAATTTTATGTACAGGCAGATAATATTATACAGGACCATACTTTCCTGGCAGGTCACTTGAGAAAAACACTGTTCGTTAACGAAATTTATATGCGGTTCTACACGCAGAGGACATA
>JAHDVE020003610.1:0-48073 GCA_022606495.2 Halesus radiatus | reverse complement strand
CATGATTTCAAAATAAAATACAGTTACACCTAAAAATTAATATAAAAAGATTTAACATCTTTACTCACTAGAACGCTAAATCAATGAGAACCCTGAGCTTGTATTGTTGCAACGAGATGGTTTCATGGGGGGCTAATGGGAGATAATGACACCCGAAGTATTTTGTTTATGTCCAGTTTATTCCGTTGTTTTATTTTGGTTTCTGTCACTGCAGATAACCCCGTTTCACCCAGATAGGATGTCGGAAATGACCATAGGGATTTAAGTGCTGTGGTGGCATTCTCAGGGTATTCCGCCATGACTTTAAACTGGAACACCGGCAGAGTTGTTGTCTCGAACATAGTTTTAAGGCTGTCGTCATTTGCAATATCCAGCAGTTGATCTTCTTTTTTCGCAGGCACGCTGGATTCGCCGGGTTGTTGACGAATTTTTAAGCAGGCGGGGGTTGGGACCACTGTATTAAGAGACCCAAAAATAACATTTTTATTAAATTGATTTATTTTGTTTCAATATTAATTAATTAAAAATAATATATGGTATATTTGCGGAAGTTCCAGAGTGGAAGATACTCTTAGTATCGCCCTGCTTAAAGACCACCATTTACAATTGAAACGTTGTTTGAAATGACTTTAAGCCGTTTTTGGTGACCAGATCTGAATAGCCAGGTATTTCCCCACCTTCCTCTTCCCCTTCTCCTCCCCCTCTCCAATACCATCAGCCCCACAACATTCCCCGATTGGGGAAGCCATAGTCTCATTCGCAGTTGGGACTCTTGTGCGGTATTCAGATAAAAAACAGGACATTTATGAAACATGCTTGTATTACAAAGTTTTCCAGTTTTTCACTAAAACTGCGAATAAAAAAAGACAGGATGCAGAGCACAATCGTGGCCGCTGCTGTTTTGTACAAGTTATGCATAATGCATAAGGAGATGGAACCACCAGGATATAACCCCCGTCCGAAAGTGCACCCTGACTAAGAAGCGTTCGGCTGGCCTTTACTTTGTGGCGGTGGGAGAGGTGAAAAAATAAGTAAAAATAAACAATTGTTAATTAAAAGAATTTTTAGATTATTATTTATTTCCTTAATACAATCTAAATATTCATAAACATTACTTAATAAATGCTGAACTTAAGAAATTAAATGTTTTCAACAAATAATTGAAAAGAAACTAATTCAAATTTATTTACACGTTCATACAGAAGTGAATAAAACGAGCAATTACCCCACCTAAAATAAATTCTTCTTTTCAAATATTACAATTATTGAACGGTAGATAACGTCCCCCACATCATAAGACATAAAAAAAGATTTAAGATTTAGAGTATCAAATGCAACACACGATTTAAATAGCTATAAAACAAAATTTAATTTAAACTGCGTGAATATTAAAATACAATTAGTTATTTTCATTTTCATGGATCTGTTAAATACATGATAAAAATGCATACATCATAAACGAAAAACGCAGGAAGATACATACGCGAGAACAAGAATAGCTCCTTTATTTAGGTTTATTTGAGAGACCAATGGTTTACATAAAAAAATAAGTTTAAGGAATAAGCGATATAAATTTGACCATTTACAGGTTTCCACTTGAGTATTATTCATAAGTGAATCTAGTGATTTTCGAAAAAATCGAGATAAAATTAAAAAATGAAGAAGAAATATAAATTTAAAACTAACACGTAATTTGTTTTGTGGTCTGGAAAGGAAGGGAGGGGGGGAGGGGTCGATCTAGTTGAAATGTGTGTGTGATTTTATATTAGTAAAAATAACCTGAAAAAATAGTATATATAAAGAAGAATGTTAATAGACTGGTGGTAGTATGAGATGAATAGGTATCTGAAGTTATGAAGCCTCGATAGATCGCCGGTGTGACTTTATGTTGTGTGGTGCAGAGTTAAAGATGTCAAATTGTGAATAGTGCGTGTTAAAGATGTATGATGTCCGATGTATGAAGGAGGTTTACTTAGAATTATTGGGAACTCGTATTTGGATCCGTTGTAGGAGTTCCGAGCAATCTGCGGTGGATCTAGCAATTTTCTGCAGAAAAAGTTACGTTGCAACAGTAATAAGAGAGTCCAATAAAAGAAGAACAGTTTCACAATAAATCATAGCGATAAAGTAAAATAGTAATTATACAACTATGTTGTAAGCGTAATGAGTAAAATTCATAAAGGGATGCTTAGATGGATTGGGCATGCAGAGAAAATGAATGAAGAGAAGAGTGTAAGGAGAATAAATGACGTGAATACAAATAGAAGAAGCCGAGGATGCCTGAGGAAGTTAGTTAGAAAGTCAAAACTATTTTCCCAAGTCCCATTGCGCTTCAAAAGAGCGCTCTTGAGCCTCAGCAGAGCGCTGTAGTGCCCCAGAAGCAATGCAGTCCGCAACGGCTTTCCTCGTGTGTAGTTGGTGAAGCCCAGCGTCCCATGATTCTTTTATCTTCGTAATTTCTCGACATTCGTCTAAATGTTCCACCTTCCTATTGGTCATGGAGCTAAGGTTTTTCCTCAGCATGGCCGGGGTGATTTCCAACTTCTCCGAATCTGCAAACAACAACATTATTATAAATACGTTGTCTTGAAACAGTACAAAGATTCCAGGAAACGAAGATTAAATGAAGAGCAAATGAGAGAAATCTCCACAAAACATTGTTTTAGCCCGCATATATTATAATATACTTGTTACTAGTAGACTGGTAATTTTTCTTTTAATAATGGGCTATTAGGTCATCCACATCCAAAGCTCCAGGCTCAATTACTAATTGTTTTTGCGTTTAATTCGTAAAACTCCATTTATTTTTATTTTTTTAAATTTAATGTAATCAAATTTGATAATGTTATCATTAAGTTCTGCAATTATTTTTAATTTTTATTATTGTGACAGCTGTTGCGGCGTTCAAGGCCATCTTTAAACTGCCTTAATAATAACATTATTAAATTTGATTTATATTCAATTAAAAAAAAACTAAGCAAATAAAAAAATAAATAATAAAAAAAAAATTCAGAAGTTTAGCTTCCACCATTTCTACCAGCTCGATGGTGGGATTGAACAACGTGGCAGCGAAACAATATATGTGAACAGAGTACTTCAGTATGAACAGGTGTCATTTAGCAGACTCACATCTTCAATACAAGGTTTGTTTGTGTTAAATAAGTATAACATAGTACAATATCACAATCCGAAGTAGTCGCTTCACCCACCATGGACGTCTGCATAATGCCTTTGAGCCACATTGTGGTCGCAGATACATCAGACGGAGATGGGCCACCACCCGCACGCCTTCTCCATATGATCCGACCTGCTCTCGCTATCATCCCAGAGATCGAGAACCCCGATAGAAAGGTACAAACCAAATAAAATATACCTATATATTTTCATACCATTTTTAAAAACATACATCTTATTCACAGATTACTTTCAAAACTAAACTCATCTGGACTGGCATCATCACCCTCATTTATCTGATCTGCTGTCAAGTTCCTCTTTACGGCATCGTCAAATCCACAGAGTCAGACCCCTTCTACTGGATGAGAGTCATCTTGGCATCCAATCGAGGCAGTCTCATGGAGCTGGGTATCTCACCCTTGGTCACCTCCTCGATGATCATGCAGATGCTGTCCGGAGCAAAACTCATTAAAGTAGACCAGAACAACCGCGAAGAAAAAGAGCTCTTCGATGGAGCCCAGAAGCTCATCGGTATTCTGATCGCTTTCGGCCAGAGTTTCGCTTACACATGGTCAGGAATGTACGGTGACATTGCAGCCATCGGGCCAGGCAACGCCATCCTTATTGTTCTCCAGCTCACCGCAGCAACTGTGATCACCATCATGCTTGATGATATGATGACAAAGGGATACGGTATTGGTAACTCGGGTACATCCCT
Organism: Halesus radiatus; assembly: GCA_022606495.2. Taxonomy (NCBI): domain Eukaryota; kingdom Metazoa; phylum Arthropoda; class Insecta; order Trichoptera; family Limnephilidae; genus Halesus; species Halesus radiatus. The sequence continues at coordinate 44,181 of JAHDVE020003610.1, read as the reverse complement.
CTTCATTGCGATCAACATGGCTGAGTCAGTCCTCTGGAAAGCTTTTTCCCCTCTCAGCTTTAAAGCAGGAAGTGGAAACACTGACCAGTTCGAGGGTGCCTTCGTGGCCCTCATTTACGGAGCCATTTTCGGCCCTTCACGCTTCTCTGCTGTTCAGGACGCCTTTTTTAGAAGCTCCCTCCCCAACATCAGCAATGTGATTGCCACCGCCTTGATCTTCTGCATTGTGATATATTTCCAGGGATTCAAAATCACCCTCAAGCTTTCGAGCAACAAGCAGGGCCAGGGAGGAACATACCCAATCAGACTGTTCTACACTTCCAACATGCCCATTATCCTCCAAACCGCTTTAGTCAGCAATCTCTACTTCTTTTCTCAGATGCTCCACAGGTCTTTCCGAGGCACCTTCCTCATCAGGCTTCTTGGAAACTGGCAGGAGATCGAAGGCGGACAATCCGTGCCTGTTGGAGGACTTATTTACTTCCTGACTCCCCCTCGTGACTTTGTGGCCGCCCTCACCGACCCACTCCATACTCTCGTCTATATTGTCTTCGTTATTGGAAGTAAATCAATTAAAATATCAAACATAAAAAATGTTCTTAATATCCTATTTTAATTTGTATAGCTTGTGCCTTATTTAGCAGAACTTGGATCGACGTCTCCGGTCAATCCGCTGACGACGTGGCTCGCAATTTGAAAGATCAAGGAATGTTCGTAACAGGCCATACCGACAACGGAACTCGCGACCGTCTCCGCAGATACATCCCCATCGCTGCAACCTTCGGAGGCATGTGCATCGGCGCTTTAACGATTGTGGCTGACTTCCTGGGTGCGATTGGCTCCGGAACGGGTATCTTGTTGACGATCACTATTATCTACGGATACATCGAATAGTTCCGCAAACAGAAAGAGTCGATCTTCTTCTGATTTTTTATTTGAGATTAATATTGGATCGAATAAAAAAATGGGTTATCCCTTATTTCAACAATCTTTTTTTTAATTATGTTTTATAATTTAACAATAGAACATCCTATGTGTGTCTTAAATTTCACTTAGATTTTTTTTAAAAAAAAAATGTTTTTCAATCATTACAAGTATTATTATTATTTTGCTTTATTCCTTCCATCGTCATTAAGTTTGTTTAAAAAAAAACTATTATTTATTTACTACTGTTTTTCTTATTTCTATTAATTCCTTTGTTCAAATGATTCCCTCGAAGCAAAATAAATAAAATATACACGAGTCCACTCTCAAATCTCAGAAGAGACAAAAGCTCTATCAATAGAAGGGCAAGCTCACCGACAAGGAACTGGATGAAGAGACCGTCCTAATCAAACAATTCATCAAAGCATTGGCTGATAAGATGGAGGGCCTCATTGAAAGGGAGACAGTCAAGCGAGCCAAACTCGAAAAAATCAAAAGCCTACCGAAGTTCAACAGGGCTGACCTACAGTACGAAAGCATAGATAAACAGATTGAACTTGAAAAAGATATGCGTCAAGTCCATTCAAAAAAAAGAATATCTGTTTTAAAGAAACTCGATCAAGCCAAAGATGGTGCTTATGCTGAGCAGCTGATAACTGATATCGAACAGTTGTAAAATGAAGTATCTGAGACTCGCAAAAGAACAATGAGACTGGAGATCCAAATGGCAAAGAATGGAAAAAAACTGGTAAACTTTGATGAATAGAGGAACAAAGAGCTACAGATACTCACAGAATAGATCGTGGCTGCCAAAAAGAAATTGGAAAAATCCAAGAGCAAAGGCGCTCAGCTAGATGTCTTCCTCAAAGCTCGAAGTTCAGAAAGAAAACGAATATGTGAGGAAAAAAAGCCCCTCACTGGAGAAGAAAATAAAGGAAATAGCATGGAAGGGTAGAATAAAATAGGTGTTACATAAATTTCGATTGAGCACGAACCAACCCCAAAAAATATAGTAATACCAGAAAAAGAGATCGGCCAAGAGACCAGGAAGAAAAATAAAAAGAATACTCATGAAGTGGATGCTCAGCTGAAACTGATTCATAAGGTACTGACAGATATCGAGAGCATTGACCAAAAAATATAAATTAGCGAAAGACAGCTTCAACTCAGTAAATAACACCTGGCGGGAGTCGAGAAATTAATGGCCTCCCAACATCATTCCTGAAGAAAAACCATATGCTGTTATTGTAACCGTTCATATATATCTATATATCTATATATCTATATATCTATATATCTATATATTTAGTATAAAAAAATCTTACTCAATATATTATTCAAAAAAATATTTAATATATTAACAAAAAGCCAGTAGTAATAATATAGATAAATTTATTAATTATATATTTTGCTATCTCAGGTAATCAATAGATGATACCCTCGACGAATTCGAACCCCCAAAATGATGTGCATGCCTATCAAGCCATAGTTAGAGGTAATAAACGTATATACATGATATAGAGGAATATAGATGAGCAATCGAAGGGACTAATCGACCGAGTCAATGCAACAGGCCATGGATTCGTGTGTCTGTTTCACCTCCTATTCAAAGCCATTCCACTCGCCCTTTACCTGCTCGACGGCCTGTTCAGACCGCTCTTTGGCTAAACCTTGCACACTCAATTGTTCATCATTTTGGCTGTAATAGACTTTTGGTATACAAAAAATGTATCAGGCAGATTGCTCGCTGGGCTGAGGTGGTGGCTGGACGAAGACGAAAATGAAATCTAACGATTGAAGGTGGAGTGCAGAGTCAACCAAGAGTATACAAACAAAATAACTTCGAAAATCTTTTGGACTTTACTTATCGGATTCTTAATCGGATTTGTGGGTTTAATGGTCTTCACAGTACTTAGATTTAATCTCAAAAATGTAAAAAACATAAATATATATTTCGAAATATAAAACATTTAAAAACATTTGAATGTATGTCTAACTTTAATTATGTGCACCTTCTTAGTTAGCATTAACAGGAGTCATGTCTTTACAACTAGCTGTGAACACTTATGCGTTCATTAAGGCTGCCAAAACTCAAGGAGAGAGATTAAATCTTCTAGGGTCGAAGCTTGGATTCGATTTTCCCAAAACCCTCATGAATGGCTCCTTGATCGCATTCACTTGAGGGATCTTCTAAATTCGAACTTATTGTTGATGCTTGATGTTGATTTTTTGTTCATTTTTATATTATGTGAGTCTCTATTAATTAGGAGGGGTATAATCGTATCATTAACAAAACGATTCTTTTATCGATTCACTACCACAGAAGATGATAGTGATCTTAGTTTCCTGAACTTAGATTTTCTTAAAATGTATAACAATTAAAAAAAACACAAATATATAATTTTTTATTCAATGAGAATCCCATAATATAGATATGCTGAGCAATAATTCTTTTAGAAATCAGATCATTTTTATAAGCTTGGAAACAATCCAATTAACAATTAACAATTAAAAAAAAAAAACTTAAATAAAGAAAGAAATAATTAATAAGAAACATTCTATTGAATATACTAGATAATAATTAATTACTAAGGAATTAATGGTTTTTCAAAATGATGATACACGTGTGAAGGAAAAGATCACCCCCATATATTTTAAAATTAAAAAAAAGATATTTAAATAATATCTAATTAGATATTTATTACAAAAAAAAAAAAATAGAATAATCTCTGTAATTATACTATCTCTTAAAAAAATATATACAAAAAATCATTATTTCACAAAAAAATGCAAACAACTGCAGGTTATCCTAAAAGTCTCTCCGGAATATGTATCGGAGTTCTATCCGGTGATAGGGTGTTGTTCCAAGGTCCCATATCCAAATAAACAGGTCTGCCTCTCCAGAAATTACTGCATCTCTCCGGCATTACCACTCCCAAAGTTAGTCTCACCGACGGGGAAGACGAGCCATTCGGGTATGCGAGTCGCTAATATCTAAGGAGTCGTCTCGTAGGTATTATTCATTGTGCGAAAGAATAAATAAATAAAATCTATCTATTTTTTCCTTCTATTAAAAATAACATATTTATGCATCTAGGCAAATAGCATAAGTTTATTGTCGAAACCAAAATCAATGAGATCGAACTTGGGCATGTCTTGTTCGAAGGAACTGATATTACTATTAACTTATTACGGGAAGGCCTTGCCAAAATCCGAGGAGAACGGGCTCGCTGCACCAATGGTCATCTTTACGAAGAGGCGGAGGACAAGGCCAGGTACGACAAAAAGAATCTCTGGAGCGATAAGCCCGAGAAGGAGCTGGCTTATACACGGAGAGTTGTGGTCAAATAGCCCAAGGAAATTGCTGATATGCTTCAAAAGAACCCTATTAAGGCAGTGGTTGAGGAAGCTCAGATCTCAAAGTTTACTCTCTATTTTCCAACACTCGGAATAATTACCACATTAACGAGCCCCGAGATTCAGATAGTGGTATTATCAGACAAAAATGAAGGAGGAGAAGGTAAAAATAATAATGCCAAAGAAATTCGTGCAGTGTTGTAGAGCAAAATTCTGAATCGATAAGTCAATGTTAAAGTAAGGGGAGTGGTTGAAAACTTTCTTTCGGGATACATTTCTACAGAAACATTCGATAACAGAAAATTGATGCTGACCTTCGGCTACGCGAGACTCTCGAAAGAAGCCTTGAACATTCTTGACGTTAACGACTTCAAAGACTTAAAGGCCATCGCCCAATAGGCTGCTTCGAAGAACAGGGGACTGTGGAAGGAGCAAAAGGATTTCGGATCCAAGACACAGGCCTTAAATACAAAGGTTTTCATCGGCAAAGCTGTTGAGATTATCTCTGCTGATAGTCTCCGAGTCGTAAACCTCTAGACAAATTAATCTTTTAGACTATATCTTTCGAACGTCAAAGGTCCTGCCGTTGGTAAGCCTTTCTCATTCGAAGCCAGAGAAAGTCTGCGAAAGAAGTGCATTGGTCGAAAAGTAAAAGTCGAGATTTAGTTTAGTAAAAATATTCTTATTAAAAAATCTGAGACCGACAAAGGAGAATAAAAGAACTTTGTATTTGCAACTGTGTTCGAAAACAATAAAAATTTGGGAGCAGCACTTCTTGAAGAAGGATTAGCTAGTCTCCAGATTCCTAGAATGGAAGAATAATTTACCAAATACTTCGAAGAGCTAAAAATAGCGGAGGAGGAAGCTCGGAAAAAAAAGAAAGGAATTCATGGCGACTCCGTCCGTATTCCTGTCTTTAACGATATCACTTCTGGTAAGGACGCTAAATATAAAATTGACGTTTCCAAATCCAAGACTATCTTCAACTTTCTTAAAGACGAGAAGAAACTCACCGGAGTGGTGGAAGTTGTATTGAATGGGTCGCGCTTCAAGATTAGAATGCACCAACAAAGTTGCTATATCATACTGGTGCTCGACGGTGTGAGGTGTCTACCCAATGAGATTGAGTATAAAAAGTATTCTCAAGAAGCAATGGATTATTCGAAGGATAACGCTAATCAGCGGGATGTTGAAATCGAACTGACTAAACTCGACAAAAAAGGCATTTTCCACGGTCGGGTCTTTATTGACAAAAAAGACTACGCTGTTGAACTCCTCGAGAATGGACTGGCCATTTCTTTCGGCAGAGGTAACTCACGTTATGATGATGTGGAGTCAGCTGCCAAAAAGAATCGCGTTGGATTGTGGAGTTCCAACATCAATCTCTCAGCACTGAAAGGTGACGATGACAGAGAATATGTTCCTGTTAATTTCGTGAAAACTCTGAAAATGGTAGAAGTCGCGTCACCCCAAGAATTCTACTTCGACGTTCCAAATTCCAAAAAGCCAGAAGTGCCCCAGAAACCAGACACAGCTAAGGATGTTCGTGAAGGAGAGATATACGCTGTTAAATTTACTGATGGTGTGTATTATCGCGCAAGGGTTAGAAAGGTCAATAAAAACGGGACCTGCAACGTCTTCTACATTGACTACGGAAACTCCGACACAGTACCTGTAGATTAAATCGGATCCATCGATAAGTCCCTGAAAGATGTTAAGTCTTCACTTTATAGATGTAATATTGAGGATTAATATAATAAAACATATATATTTTATTTAAAATTAGGTGGACTTTACGGATTGGACAATTTATCCAATGAGGCAACAGATATCCTATTGACCTGCTGCGATGCTGAGCTCAAAGTAGAGTTTAAAGAACAAAGTGGAGTGGATTTCAATGTGATCATACACGACAAAGACACGACCATCAACGAAGATATCTTGGCCGAAGGTTTGGCCTCTGTCACTTGCGATATCTAAGCTTGGGTAAAGGCATAGAAGGCAGCCAAAAACGCTCGTCGAGGTATCTGGGGACGCGATGAAGATGACTGATCAAGCATAAAAATTTGTTTGTGGAAAACTATATTTAAAAATTAACAAAAAATAACAATCTATGTGTATATAGATTCAAATAAACATCGTAAAAAATTTACCTCATTTTATGATGGCACATAATAATAAATTCAAAATAGTCTAAAATATGTATGATTAGCTGAATTTCACTTGAACATCAATTTTTATTATTATCGATGATTCAGGAGAAAAACTAAGAAATCCTTCTAAGCACAAACCCCAAACAAGACTAGATTCTTAAAAATCAACTTGATGGGGGACTCACTCTGCTTCTGGTATATAACACCCACATTGACGAATGCCTCTCATATCTCCAAATATCGGCGTCCACCATCAATACAATAAAAATAACAGAGGATTAAGCTCAGATATTAATTTTTAATAAACATCCCTTTCTAATCTATTCTGGCCTTGATTCACGCATGATCAGAGCGAGTATTGCCTTGTGTCGAGAAGTGGTCGCCTTCAAACCGACCTAATAAGTAATCACAATCATCGAAAACCAATACTGGCACATGCGAGAAACAGGACATCGACTGCAACTTGGTGAGAACCTCAAGATGCACATCGTCAACGACTCTTACTCTTCAAATCGCAAAGTTGACAACCTCGAATACCTTCGAATGGACCAAGCTGCAACTATCTTGCCTCTATTGCCGAAACACAGATGCGATTGTTTAAGCATTCTGGACATCTGTATCCTCTTCGAGCAGATGCAGGGAAACGTGAATTTCAAAGAGACTGAATTTTTTTAAGACTTTCTAAACTATAAAGAGCTCAAAAGACTCACATCACAGCAGCAAATATTAAACGAATTTCGTAAAAATCAACAGACTGTCATCCCAGACACTATTTCTAGCGACCGGATTAGGAATAAATGTTTAACAGATCTCAGAAAAAGGCAGTTGCTTGAAGAGCTCCTTCTGAGCGAACAGAAGGCAGTCGCTGCCGAAAAAATATACCAAAATCTCTAAGCGTTGCCGTTCGAAGCTGTGGAGGCGCAGCACCTAGAGCAGGCAAATGAAAAAACTCTTTCCTGCTGGATCGAGACGATCGAAGCCAGGCTGCATAAAGCGTACAGCTAAATTTCTTCTCACAAGGACAAAATGACTGAAACTGCTTTTCATAATCTATACTAGATTCTTTCCGAGAGGATTAGGTTGCTGGAAGAAAAACGAGGATTAAGTGCAGAGGCCAAGGAGAAGTTGCGGAAGATCGGGACTTCTCTGGACAGGTTGTACGGGTAGCAAGATGGAGTGCTAAAAGGTTCTGTAGCCGCGAGTGTTCGTTATTACTATCACAAGTGGCTGTACAGGATTCGTAGCAAAAAAGTGGTGTTGGAAAAGGTGTGCATTGTTGCGCTCTCTTTGGTCGTGATTGAGCTGCTCAGTAATAATAATCTGTTCACGATTGCCTTGGCTGCAGTAATTGGAGCAATTTACTTAAGATGATGTTTTATTGCTTTTTAATTTATTATTATTTTTACTTTTTTAAGATTCACCACCTATAAATTTTTGTTGGAAAATAATACATTTCAGATATCTTATGTTGCTTAGGGTGTATAAATATCTTTTTCCCCGTTAGTCAAATATGTACATTATAAGATTTTTTGCATCCTTTTTTAAATAAAACAATAACTAGATCATAGTCTGTCGAAATATTTGACGAGATTAGGCTTATCCAACTTTCCTCTCCAAAAGATTGACAAGAATATGTTAATTTAGCTATCCTTTTTCCATTGAAAAATAGCTATTTTTTCAAACTAACTGGTATATTCACTCTTCGACATTGTCTTTGAGTTTCTCCAGAATCTAGGCGATTTCTTTGTCTAATTTCTGAGACTCCTCCTTTTCGACAGACTAATCCATAGGATACATGAGGAGAAAAGGGTTGATCTTCTAGTTCTATTTGTATTTGTTTTTTATCTGGTTCTTGGATTTCTTTGGCAAAAACTGTTTGATCAGATTAAAGTCAGTTCCATATCGAGAGAGAAGCTACAAAATAATATTAACGTGATATGTTATTTATTGTATATATTTTTATATAAAAATTATATATAATCAAAATATAAAACAATGCATCAATCCTTTAATTTCAAACACCTCTCCCTATAAAAACTTATGCGGAATAAAAAAGTGAAAAACGCGAAATCGTTAAAAATAACATAGAAAGATGCATTAGGAGACTTTGCTTTAAATAGCAACATTTATTAATACTGATATTTACAAAAAAGGATACCTTATAAAAAAGAACATTTTAGCTTTCAGTCCAGAGCTTGGACTTCTGTTTATTGTTGTTATTGTTATTATTATGTATTTTTTTGGTTCGACTGCTTGAGGTCGTTCCACTATAAACCGAGCCACGATCCCATTCTTTATTTTTCTTTAATTTCTACTTGTCAATTTCATAAAATATATAAATATATGTGTTTAATATAATATAGATATAGATAGGTGTATAAGTGATGAAATACTTAAGTTTCTATTTCTGAGATCATCGAATACAATGTTGTTTATTTATTATTGAGTTCTTCGTCTGGCTCGTCGTTGTTTTCTAATGGTGTCTATTCCTACATTGTTTTTTTAAAAACGAGTAAAAAATAAGTGTGTGTTTTTTTTCTGTGCTAGATAATAATAATATAATTATTAATAGTTTTTTTGTTTTAAACTCTTGATGTATTTATTTGATAAAAAAATAATATTATATTAAATATTAATCATAGTAAATAATATAGTGTATATATCTATTAATAATCTAGGAAAAATACAGATTAAGATAATAAATTAATTTAGCAATTACATATATTATATATAAAAAAATTGAAATCAATTCCTTACATAAATAATAATAACAATTGAAGTCTCAAATATTATTGTTGTATCTTGTAAAGGAATAGGCAAATTCTTTTATAATTTTTGAAGTAATTATTTCCAATTGATAAAAAACATCTAAAAAATATATATTCACCTTTAATTCTTACTTTGTTTCTATATTTTTTCAATTTTCTTATAGCAGTTTTTTTAATAAATAAATACATAATACTATTTCTATGGTAAAAAAAAAGTGGGGCGCGGGGGGAGTCGAACCCCCATCGCCAAGACCCGAACTTGGCATACTACCGCTATACTACGTGCCCTAGGTTACTTCTTTCCCCATCATATCCCAATATAACTCCATCACCCTAAACTCTATATCCTATTTTTTAAATATATCAATGTATTATTTTTTTTTTAAAACATAATAACACATCTTCAAAATATCAAAAAACTTCATAAATTCAATAAATATGTGAAGTTTTTGATACCTATTTTCAAAATATTTTAGGTGTATTGAATGTAATTATAATTTACTCTTGTTTTCAACTCATTAATGTATAGAAAGATACTTCATGCACATTTTTTATCAAGTATGGAGGCTCCGTATTCCTCCCATTCGGCTTTGCCCACCCAGAATGCCTGGAACGAGGACAGCGATCCCAGAATACTCCCTCCAATCCACGAGGAATACCTCCTCTCAGTCGTAAATGGTAGCGATATCATTTTTAGCTTGACTGGGGGGTTTAGGTCAGTCATCTTCTGCTGCAGCTTGCTCGAAAAGCCCCCACAAAGGCTGTTTCCTCCGGTCACAATTATATTATTGTAGAGCTCCTTTTTGATGTCGATGTCATTTTGCCCAATATTCTCGCTCACTAAATGCTGCACACCTTTGAAAATGTTCGTCCCGTCGCCTCCTGGAATCACACCTCCGAATATAATATCAGGGATTTTGGACTTGTCAATCTTGACCAATTGTTTGTCAGGGAGTTCGACTTAGACAATCTGGTTGGAGGAAATGGGAAGGGATTCTGCCGATGTTTATTCTTTGAAAATTGTTTCCTTTATATCTCTGAGAAAGGCGTTTTTGTGATAGCTCACATAAGAGTCGTGTCCTCGCCAGAAAGGTGTCAAATCAACTTCGGCCTCCTGTGTCAGGTAGTCTCCTAACAGCTTAGTTATTGTCTCTCCTCCAACAGGTGCCCTCTTTCCTGATTTTACTAATGCGAAACCATCGTGAACAGTTGTAGCTGAGGTAGTGTTTGCCCCTGAGTCAAGCACCACAGCTGTGGATCGACCGGTGGCAAAACAAGACAATACAGCACTCTTCGAGAAATACAAGTTCTTAACGTTAAAACTCTCAAAATACATCTGGGCCAACTTCTCACGTTGGTCTCTCCTATGCACATTGTCCTAGCTAAGAAGAAAAGAGTAGTCTTCATATGGGAAGCGCATGTCTTCTACAAAGATGTTTTGCATGAGAGTCTGATATAACTCGAAATCCTGGATGACCCCTGATTGGTAGACAGGCAAGATGTCCATATTCTATCGTTTGTAATTGAGGCTGGAAGTGCCGGTGTGGTAACGTTTGGCGCCTTATTCCTCCATTGAAGATGGGGAAGAGTGGGTGTCTCCGATGGACGAGGGAATCACAAATCGTGGTAGATCATCACCGGCATAACCTACGCGGACTGAAGTCGAGCCCATGTCAACTACAACGCTAGAAAGATCTTCTGAGTAATACATGGGTAGATCTGAATAATTATTATAATTATAAATTGTTATTGTTATATTCTATTATTATTATAAGTTGATTAAATATATTAATTTTTGTATATTTTTCAATTTTAAAAATATGAGAATCAACATCAAGGACTTCAATAATTGATTGCTGAAGAATAATCACAGGAAATATCCGGATGATTAAAAAACAAAATACTAACCTGATATTTTTTCGAAGTCAGGTTATTTGTTTATTTATGTAATTTCTTTCGCATCCACGTTAGGGATATTGACAAAAATAGGATAGTTCCATCAACTTCAATATTTAATAAAATATAATGCAAATACTATTATATGTAATCAATTAAAAAAAAACTACACACAAACTCCGAATTCAAATAACAATTCTGAAAATATCATTGTGGCAATAGAGTCCACCATTTTGGTTTGGACAGATGTTGAACACCTGAGAAAACTTAAAGGTATCCGTGTCGTCCATGCACAGGGTGCCAGTCACAAAGATCAAGAAGCTGCCAGTGACAGGCCCCACCTGGAAGTCTTTGTCGTCAATCCTGTACACTATCTTCTGAAATCCGAACGACTCGATCTTGTCTTTGATGGCTTTCAATCCCTTGAAGGTGTCTCCACCGTAAGTCATGGTGGAAGCCTCAGAGTAGAAATTGAGGAGGTTGGCTCTGTTTGTCATAATAGCAGTGTAGTACTCAACGAGGAATTGTTATCCGACTTGGTTGATGTTGATGTTCATTTATGGGTGCTTTTTTATGCTTGATTTTTTTTTGAATTTGAGTTATGTTAATTAAATTATTATTGAGTTTTATCAGTCGTGATGATTTATATTAAAAAGTATGGACAACAAATTAGTTGAGATTTTTACTAAAGTAAGAGAATAACAAAAACAAATAATTAATCAATTTTCAAAGAAAGTATTTTAAACTGGTTGAAGTTATTGTCTAACGTAAACTTAGAGATCCTATATATAAAAAATTTATTGGATTATGAAAAAAGTATATATTTTTATTTTAATAATAACTTCAACATATTTTCCATATTTATTAGCAATTCAAAACTTTAATTTTAATATAGGGGTAAAAACATCGTAAAAACAAATAATATTAATAATACAATACAAAAAAATAGATCCCGAAGTCATATATCAACAAGTTTTTATTAAATGATTAGAAACGCAATCACCTGCCTCAAGGTCGCCTCAAAGGTTGTCCTTCCCTCCCGATCCCTTGTGGCCCAAATCCGTCCCATGTCCTTCTACATGTTCGCCACCAACACCCCTGTCCATAAGGATTCCCAATCAGCCCTCATCAAGCAGCTCGAGGAGGAAATCAAGTACGAAAAGGAGAATGCACCTGACAACGCCGAGTGCTTGAACATCATTAAAAAGAAGGGATGGACTATGACCACTCAGGGCATCCAGATCGAACTCACCAAGCAGGTGGAAGACACCACGATCCATATCGTGTTCCTCGCGAGGTCCCCCCAGCCCGAACAACAAGATCCCGAACAATAGAAAAACGCATAAGCCAAAGAAGGTCAGGATCCACAAGAAAACATGCCTGACTACTGCGAGTTCACCGCCTATGTAAAGAGGCCAACTTTTGGTGACTACATGTACGGAGATTTCATTTCCAGCCAAGGAGAAATATCACTGGCCTCAGTTAACTTCACGAAGGATTATAACACCCATAAGAACCAGAGCAAGTTCGAAAGGAGTGGCATCAACTACCAAGGTCCCGATATGGATACGATAGATGAAACCTTGATCGAGAATATTCATGGTTACTTTGACAAGCTGGGTGTGGACGAGGAGCTGGTGACCGTGATCGAAGAGTATTCGGTCAACGTAGAACATCCTCACTACGTGAAGTGGTTGGGTGACTTAAAAACCTTCCTTAAGTGATGAACTTCGTGTATATTTATTTATATTTTATAGAGAAGTGATAAATAAATACACATAGATATTTAAAAATAAAAGGATACATAAAATTGTAATTATATTTCTATTTCAGTCGCATAAAAAATCATTATTTATTAAAAAAAATATTTATCGATATTGAAATACTATTCCATTTTTGGCTGAATTTTAAAAATAACTGCTTAGGATTATTGAAAGCACATAATTCATTATCATATGTTCTATATATCTGACTGAAATGAAGTTATTACTGACTTAATGATTGAAATAAATATCTATACATTATTTATAAAATTAATGGTCAAGGGGATTTCAATCGGCTTTTTGTTTTCTGAGTATGAAAAATATGAGATAGACTATTTTTACAGTTGATTTTTTACATAAAACAAAGTTTATTATTTGATTTCTTTACTATTTCTAACATTTTTGTTCCGAGATGTATAAGATTTTTTATTTAAAGAAAAAAAACATCCTAGCAGCAGTTTATCATTATCGAAGGCATATTTATGAATTTTAATAAGATGCATTTATCCATACTCTTATTTTCCTTCGCTGGGATAGCTAGGTATCGAACACCACTTAGGATCTGTTGCTGACTGATTTTACTTTCAAGGTCGATCTTGTTATCCATCAGAAAATACTACGGTCCTCTATCTTGCTCAAACACAGAGTACCAATAGTTTATAATGTTCTCGAAAATTACTTAATTCATCTGGTCGAAGACCTATAGCACCTATTGCAATGATGTTCAAGTAATCATAAATGCATTTTTACATATATTTAATATAGGTATTAACTAATCATATTTGACATATTTCTGAAGTTTTCCGTTTTTTTGTTTCCATTACTTTTGGCAATTTCTATTTTATAAATTTTTTATTATCAGTTAGGGTTTACTGCATTTAGTGTAATCAAACTATATCAAGTGTATATCGAATCAAATCTATAAATAGATATGTTTATGTTGATATATTGCAATTATTAAAGAATTTACGCATAAATTCGCATTTAATTATGTAATATTAAAGATGTAATTAGTTGCTTTATTTAGAATAGTTATGACTATCATTCGAGAGTACAATACAAGTGATGTTAAAGTCCGTCATAGATTTTCATATACCATTTCCATTTCCACACTATTTTCCTGAATATTGGCCTTTCGTTTCCTTGGAAATTCAGTCTTTATTTTTAGAAGTTCAGGACTACCGATATCATTATCATTATGAAAATTTTCCCCCTTAGGAGTTCTCTGAGTGACAATCTGCGATATTTTCGTTGTGCACATTGTTCTATTAGTCATGAGAGTCAAAGCATCCATAACACGCTGTTCATTTATCATTTTATTAAGAAAATTAGTGGAATTGATGATGTCCATTTTAGGCTACTTGCTTAATGCCATGCAGGTATCATACTTATATTTAAATAGAGCCAAAGCATTTGCGATTAATACTGTTAACAGAATCCCAATCTCAATAAATGCTAAGACATTCTAGGTTGAGGTCACGACTTTTCCAGACTTGTTTACTGACATGTATCCATAAAAGCACAGAATTAAAGCACTAGCTCCTGAGTTCAAACAGGCTCTCACATTATTGTATGGATGGGCGTAAGGCTTGATGGTTGCAATTAACCCCAGTGTCAAAAGAGGCACCAGCATTCCGACGAATCCTCCAAATGCTGTTGTCATTGTACAAACTATGATAAGCGGCAGGAGGAAGCGCTCAGCTATTATCCACCAGTAGTACATTTGAGCCTTACTAGAAGAAGAAAACCCAGCCTTATAGTCTCCGAAATCGTTGGGTCTCTTCTTAAATAAGTAAGACACGCTAATCAATAAGGTGAGATACAGGCCAGCTTAAGCGACGCTCATTCCAAAAAGACTGTTTGATGTTTTTTCATACCTAACGAAGACGAAGAAAGCAGTCAAGGCCTGAAACTACACAAAAACTACAGCAGTCAATAAATATTAACACAGACTTAACCATACGATTCTAGTCATTTGAGCAGAACGTGTTTTGCAAATCTTCCCAATAACTCCAGCTACCATTGCCACAAACATCGGTAATAATACCATAATAAGCATATAGTTTAAACTATAAGCTATAGGTGCTTATATACCTATTGATGAGGCGCTCTTGGGAACCGGCGCATCAGTGACCGCATCACGTTGAGACGACAACATTGAATTCAGACCGTTGCTGTTTGTAAGTTGGATAAGTGACTCATAAAGAGGGGGCATAGGGTTTAAGAGAATGAGTGATACGAATGCCAATTGAAGAACTCCTATCATTTAAATTCCGATAAACTTAGCCATAAATAGACTAACAAAAAATATCGCCAAGCTCATGTAAACAATAACCTGAGTTAAAGTCCTGATTAATTTAAGAGAGTCATAAGTCTGCTGATCCACCACAACAGCAGCTAAATTATTGTCAGGATCTACGCTCATCGAAATGTTTGAAGAGGGGGTATTTTGAAATCGGGGGTCGTTGGAAGGATTGAAGTTGAAACTTAGATTTTGGTCTTGAAGAGATGATGTGTAAGAGATAACAGCACTCAGTTGTCCATTTCCATTATAAGTATAGGTGGCGCTTGAGCCTGATGGCGCATTTAAAGTGATCAGCGAAGAATAATCTAAGCTAGTGAGGGATGCTAAAGCTGGACGGACATCAATGAGGCAAGTGATAGTATTGCTCAAAGGATCTTTAACCACAGAAATCATCGAGAGACTGAGGGGCTGGTTATAGGAACAAACAGAAACAGTTGTAGAGTTTCCAGTGCAGGTATAGTTTGTCTCAATATTGCATGTCGATGAACAACCATCACCACTTATGAGATTTCCGTCATCACATTCCTGGTTGAACAAGGTACCATCTCCGCAGATTTCGTTACAGATCAAGTTGTCAAGTTGGTAGCCTGTCTGACAGGTTGCGCAAACTCCTGGACTGGAACAAGCTGCACAGTTAACAATGTTGCAAGCCGAGCAAGTATTGGTGCTAACATCCAATATATATCCTGTGGAACACTGAGTGCAAGTGGAAGCGTCGGTACAGTTAGCGCATCCAGTCATAAATTGATTACAATTAGTGCAGGTGGATCCGATAAGAATAGTTCCGGCAGCGCATAAAGTGCATGAACTGGAAGTGGAACACTCAATACAATTTGGAAGTGGGGTGGTACATAAAATACAAGATGTACCACTCAAATAGGAACCTGTCTTACAAGAGGTACAGTTACTAGCGGAATTATTACAGGCCAGACAAGATGAGCTACAGAGTGAGCAATTAGTGACATTACTCACGTCATAATATCCTGAAATGCAGACACAGTTGTTATTCGTCAAACTCCTTTGGGCATTAGCCTCGCAAGTCAGGCATAAAGAAATATTATTGGGGTTGCAAGTCATGCATGAGTACGTGCAAGGGTAACAGTAGTTATGGGCAGTATTGGCATAGTAATAAGCTGGACAAGTCTGATAGCAAAGTTGTTCAGATAGCATATAATAGATGTTTGGGGAGGGGCACTGCCTGATTCTGAAATTCAAATAACTGAACGATACAGTGATGTAGGAAGAAAGTGTTGTGATAGTAAGCGGGGAGGAGTTATTAACAGACGCATGATCGACTGAGGATATGTTAAAGTTGAAGTTCGATATTCCCACCATAAAATTATTTTTTTGAAAATAGACGATTGAAGGCGTGCTGGCTTGCTTGCCTGAAGAACCAGTGATAACTCCGTAATCAGTAAAGATATTCTGGGTGGACTCGATGACTGTTTTATCGAAGAAGAGTCTCCTGTACCCCAACCAGCTCACATGGCAATTGCCTTGAGTAGTGCCAGTTACAGTGTAATTATGGATACCAAATAGCACAGCCGACAATGATAGTGAATAAACATCTGTCGAACTCATAATAAAATTACAAATATATAAAATAAGACCGTTGTTATTCGATAAGTTAAAAGTAGATGATGTGGTGATATTCCTGGAAGAACTACGAATCCCATTCCCTGTGCTGAGCCCAGTAAATGAAGCAGCAGCATAATTGGAGATAGACAAGTAAGTAATGATGTTATAGTCAATTGCGAAGTAGGCTATTTTGAGATAATTGATTGTGTTGGTCGAACCCAATGTAACATTGATCCCCAACTGAGTATTATCACTACTACCCTCCTCTATGTCGAGTTGGATCGAACTACTTCCTGCAAATGGTTGGAAGTCAGAAATCCCAAAACAAAGGTCCAGATTTACCGAATGAGAATTAATATAACTTTGGGTGTACTGATAGCTGTTGGTGGAAAGTACTGAGGGAGACCCTTGAACAGCATGGTTTGTGATAATAGTTATGATACCTATATTTTATAAATTGAATAAATAATACGCTTTTTAGTGTTAAAAAAAAAATATCCATTCCATAATAATACAATATACTATCGTAAATAAAGCTCAAGCAGTAAATAAGCTATATATATGTATATTCGAGTATATTTATAATCACTCTTGGATTTGATGAGAATTATAATGTGGATTCATTGTTTAAGATAGATATAAAAAGCAAAATAAAGGATAATATGGAGGATTTTATACTAAAAAAATTATTACCTGACTCGATATCGGTGCTTGCCTGCCATTGTACAGTCACTTGGCTCGAAATCAAATGCAACATGAGAAATAACTCGATGAGAAAAAACAGAATTCCAAAACCCATGGTATATTTTTTTAAAATAAGTCTGATCGAGAGATGTTCCGATTCGGTTTAATTTTAGATTAGGTTATTATGATTATTATTTTTTTTTAACTTGATAATTATAGTAATTATTATAATAAAATGTATGGGCATATCACCACTACAATACAATTTGCAGAATCTATACATAAATCCATATAATAATATGGTTGTTATATTTTATTAACTCACATTTTATTTATATAAATTCATAAATAAACATTAGATCTATATATAAATATATGTGTATAAATAAATATATGTATTTCGATATTATACTAACAAAAAACAAATCCCTCTATCACCAAAAGGTTTGTGTCTATGCTTCTACAAGAGGTAATTTTACTTTGCACATATAAAATTCATTAAGAAAACTTTATATATATATCAGTAATTGAATTGTGGCGGTAGTGCTGACAATGTCTTCAAACCCTAGGTAATATACATATTTTTTGTAATTGTTATATGGACATTTATTAAAGCTGATTTTCAGGAATTTCTTGATAAAATCTTATAGTTTTTAGAAGAGTTCTTGCTTTGTAGCTACAATAGGCTTATTCATTTCTTGAATATAGAATTTTAATGTCGCTATTTTTACCTTTAACTTAGATTAAATCCTGTTTATTAATCAATCTCGAATATTTCATCTTCGATATTTTTAAATCCATGACTGATTGTTCATTAACATTCTAAATATACCCTTTCTTCTTGCCCTTACGATTTTTGGTCCAATTAAAATATTGTTAGCTCAACAGTTTGTCAACTGAACTTGAAAGTTTATTTATACTATAAAAATAATTCAATATAATTGAAGTCAGTACAATAAGAGATTTATTATCAGTCACAGGATCTTTTTGTTTCTATTATTATTCTCTGTTTTCATCGTTCTCTATGATTTTAAGCTAATATTGTCTGCCAAACTATTATTCTTTCTTCAAGTTTAGCTCAGATACGAATTCAAATGTCATGTAGAGTTATGAGAACAATTAGTCTTTCTTAGAACCACCAGGCGACATATTAATAGGCGATGATACCATCCCCCATAATAAATTAATTTTTCTAAGATTAGAAATATCCAATTCTACAATGAATGCAAAGGATTTGAGTCCCAAGTCGTATTTCTTACTTTTCGTTCAATTACTTTTTTTTTTTTTTACGAAAATAAACTATATTTCTGATTCTCTTTTTTTTGAAAATATAGATTAATATCATTTTTTTTTTACTTAATGAATGCATATATACATATATTATGGTAGAAATGATTATTATTCTGGTAAATATTTTTGAAAATGACGTACTTAATTTAAAAAATTAAAAATACATTTAGGCTATTTGCAAATAAAAATTTGAGGGAGAGAGGGGAATAATTAAGTTAAAGCTAACGCCATTAAAAAAAAAATATCCTCTATAAATAACAACTAAATTAAAAATTAAATGCTATTTTTTTATATCTAAAAAACTGTTTTATATGCTTTCTCATCAAAATATCTCTCTCTATATAATATGTTTGTTGCATTTGTTATAATTTATTCCATTAAAAAAACTAATATAAATAGTTACAACTCTGAATTAATATGAAGTATTACTCCTTAATCGTTATGATCACACTTTTTGTTGTCGGATCGGCATACAAGGGCGTTGATGTTTCTCAACCCTTCTCAGTCGCAGCCTACCAGTGTCTCAAGAATGATGGATTCACATTCGCTGTCGTCAGAGGCTATTGCTCTTTTGGTGGAGTCGACTCCCACGCCGTCACTGGTCTCACAAATGCTAAAGCTGCAGGCCTGGTTACCGACACCTACATGTTTCCATGCCGAAGCAAAGGAGCGACTGCTCAGGTGACCGAGTTGATGAATGCGATTAGTCACACACTCTTCGGGATGGTATGGCTGGATATTGAGACCAACCCCTCTAGCGGGTGTTCCTGGTCCGGACATGATGCTGCCAGTAACTGCGCCTTCGTAACTGAACTGGTCTCTGCTGTGAAGAGTCGAGGCAAAAATGTAGGCATCTATGCTTCTCTTTACATGTGGTAATCAATTTTCGGAAGTAAACAAGCATGCCCAGGTGTGGCCTCTCAGCCGTTATGGTACGCTCATTATGACAAATCTCCGTCGTTCAGCGACTTCACCGCATTTGGTGGATGGACAAAACCCGCGATCAAACAATACTAAGGAACCACCACTTTGTGTGGAGCTAGTGTTGATTTGAATTATTATCCCTGAAAAATCCAGATTTTTATATTGAATTTATTTAGAATGATTAATATTCGTAATACTTTTTTATTGTGAAAGCTTCATTTTTATATTTAAATAACAATCACCATTCATAATGTAATATAAGGAGGTTTAATCAATTTCTCTGTGTGTATGATTTACGGACCACTTATTCTGATTGATTATTTTTTTAGGGGAAATGCTTGTTTTTCTATATATTGATAAGAATCAATGTTCTTATTTAGATGACTCTATTTCCTGAACATTATATCATGCTATAATATTTTAGATTTTGACCCCGAGATACCATTCTCCTTCGTCTAAGCCTCCGAAAGTTGTCAATCTACCTTTCCCATGTTTCTTTCCTTTGAACCACTATCCTTAATATACTTAGTCCCCATTAATTTATTTGCCTATTCCGTGCCTCAATCCTTTCAGCCATTGACCTTCGTACAAGTATTCGCCGTCCCGCAGCTTCAACAACCCAATCCCTTCGAACTGATTCATCTTGAATTGTCCCTCGTAATATCCGTTGTGCAAAAGAAGCTTTCCTTTTCCATGTCTGGCATTCTTCAAATACTCTCCACTGTAGATAAGCTTGTCTACGAGGGCCTCCTCGCACTCTCCCTGGAGAAGCCCGCCTTTCCAATCACCATCATACATGACCCCGTTTACATCATAGTACTTCGCCCTACCATTAGCCTTTCCATTGAGAAAAGTGCCTACAAAAACTTGCCCTTTATTGAAGTTGATCTGTCCTTCGCCATTAAAGAGATCTTCCTTGAAATTTCCAACGTATTCGTAGTACGGGGTGGCGAGTTTTCCTTGGCCTTCTTTTGTATCTCCTTTGAAATAACCTTCGTAGGTGGTTGCCCCAAGGTCTGTCTTAGAAACCATATAAATAGACACATCTTTGTCGTCAGCTTTTTATTTTCCTTGCTGAAGGGTCTCGTTGGTGTCTTTTCGGAGTTCATCGACCATTGATTCCATGTATAAGTCATTGGCGTTGTTGGGTTGGTATTTATCCTCCTTTTTTCTATAGATGCAGTTGCCCATTTTTATTTTTCTAAAACAATAATATTTCTATTTGGACAAATAATGAAAATATGTTTTTTTTTATACTTTTCCAATTTTTTCGATAGATGTTTGGAATTAATATAAACTATATAGTTATTCTATATTAATTTAAATTTATAATAGAATAATGAGGATCTCTTAAATAACAAGTGTGTATTTTAAGTATTGAAAAATATTAAATAATAGTATATTAGATTAATTAAAAAATATATATATATACATATGTCATACTTACTTCCGCATCTCGATAATGGCTGGGAAGTCGATCAGGCAATCCTCAATGAAGGGGAAAAGCTTGTGATCATCAGATTCGGACATGACTGGAACCCGAAATGCATGCAGATGGATGAAGTCATGGTTAAAGCAGCCCCAAAACTCCGCAACTATGTCGTGATGTACTGCGTCGACATCACCAAAGTGCCCGACTTTAACACCATGTACTAACTGTACGACCCAGTCACAGTCATGTTTTTCTACCGTAACAAACATATGATGATAGACTTGGGCACAGGCAACAATAATAAAATAAACTGGGCCCTAAATGATAAGCAGTAACTGATTGACATTTGCGAAACAATATATAAAGGCGCAAGAAAAGGGAAAGGGTTGGTAGTGGCGACGAAAGACTATTCAACCAACCATAAATACTGATAAATATCTGATTACTATAACGTGTTTTTTTAATAAATATAAATACAATAGCAAACACAGAAGTAACTATTCAAATGTCTGTCTGTTTTTTATTTATTGTTATTCTTAGTTATTTTCAAGGTTTCCAAAATGAAACAGAGATCATAAATCAATAAAATAAGGAATGATTGTTTAATATCATTCTTTCTTAATTTGATTTTGTTTTCGATTTGATGATTATTCGAGCATTGGATACGAACCGTGCTAACTAAATATGATATTAAGTATAACCACAATCAATAATAAACAAAAAATCATAATAAATCATATTAAAAAATCAATAAATTTTCAAAGAAAATATATATATATATCTCCAGATACAACTTCAAAAAATAATATATGAAATATCTTCTCTCCGTAATTGCATTCTTACTCGTCGCTACAGTTCTTTGTGACGAGTGCAACCCAATGTACTGGGACACAGATCCCTCCTTCATCCCTTCCTCCAACGAGGGCGAGATTTTTGCTCAGAGCCCTCTCTATCCCAACAATGTCAACAAAACCAGATACTCCCTCAACAGCATCAAAGGTATCAATACCTATGACGCCTCCGAAAGAACCATCATCAACGACAACAACACCATGATTACTGTTGGAAATAACATCATGAATATTGCTTTCACTTTTACTGCCAACAAGACCAAGAATCTTACGGATAAAGTCTATAATGGTGTCAGCACAGCCACTGTGGCAAGGGTTGTCTTCAATTATACCAAAAACCTTATTGTTAACTCCGGATCGGCTGGATTTGATATTGTGAGTGCAGTCTTCACCCTCCCCAATGCCTTTTTACCTGGAAAATATAGTCCTGAACCGACTGGGGCTGATAAAGCAGTGTTCGATCAATTGGTCAAAGAAAACCTGTATTTCGAAGTCAAGGATCTCATCAATGGCACAATCCGAGACGCCCTCAAGCGTATATCTGACAAATAATATTTTGGCAATTTCTTCAACGGAAGCTCATATACTTATAATTTCAACAATAATAATCTCACCATTAACTCCAGCATCACCAAGGTTTCCATCGAAACACCATCAGGTCGGATTATGGGGTATGATGGAGGAGTAGCTGGCACAACCAGGCTTTGTCCCTAGTTCGTCCCTGATATCAGTTAAAAGGCAACCTACCTCACTTACTAGATGCTGAGCACTTTGGCCACCGGCTATGCGATGAAATCAACTGCTTGGCAATATATGGTGCTTGATGCCTCCAACTCCAGATCTGATTCCTTTCAATTCCTGTTGATAGATCTTGAATAAATCGTACCTAATGCTCTCAATATGTACCCCAGCATCCTCACCAAATTGGCAGTCACTTGCGCCGTTGACCCATCTACCATATCAGCTTTTCCAGATTCTTTATACTCAATTATATCAGCAATCGCCACCTGGAACTGTGACGTGAAGAGTCTTGCATACAATGCAACTTTGTTAAAGTTCCAGGTTCCCCTTGCCTATGACATCAAGCTAACCCAATAAACCAATGTTCTGAGGACGCGAATCACTTCGATAAACGTGAGACCAGATGGAGTGGTCTGGACAGCGATGGAAGGCCTACCAATTGGTAACGAGAAGTTGGCGAACCTGTACTTGAAATCCGTATTACCCAATCTTTTGTGCGCCTCATGTTTTGGAAGTGGATTCCCACAGCCTTCAAGGACAAATCCAATGATAGTATTTGGAGACAACTATATCAGAATCAAGGACGGATTGAACATAATCCAAAATAGTCTTAGAACCGAGTGATATTATGTAGTTTTTATAAGTATTTTTTATTAAGAGATAAATAAACAAAGTTGTATGAGATGATTTTAGGAAGTAAGCTTATGAATTTAGTAACTAATTCATCTTTTATCTGTTTTGAACTCTAACTTATGGGTAGGTCCTTGAATATTTCTTAAATAAAATGGATTTTGAATTTAACCATTCAATATTTTTTTTATTTTGAAGAATATGTGAATTCGATGATCACTACTTAATTTCAAGAAGCATAAATAAACAATAAACACACAAGTTCGTAGCATTAACACTTATGTTATCGATTATAAACAATTTTTTGGCAAATTTGTCAAAACAATGATTTGGTGTCCCATTACTCCTTGAGTTTATTCTTTACCTCTCCAAGAATCATGTATTCATAGACTCGTTTGCGATGCTCTAGCTACTTATAGTCTTAAAGGACTGGCTGCCACTAGTATGACGATATCAGTATCTTCTTAGTCAAATACCAACCACCCCAAAGTCCGAAGAATGAGAGGAACAATGGATAGACTCGAATGTAAGGCACCTTTTTATAGGATATGAAGAGACGCGCGGGATTCTTATTTATGGTGTAATTGGGATATGTCTGTCTATTCATTTTGTTTTATTGAAAAATACTACTTTTTAGAAAATTGAATCAAATTACAATAATCCAGGTAATTTCTTGAATTGGCTTTCAACTAAATATAATAATAATTGGTGTAGTTATTTTCACTAAATTTTTAATATGTGTATTTACTAATAAAGATCAAAACCCAATTATTAAAAATGATCAAAGTTTTGGAAATACTGGCTTTCTTTTTTGTAAAAACGCTCCAATTGCTTCGGCCATATCTCCGGTGATCAACATAGCACTGTTCACTCGCCCCATATAATCCAATCCTTCAAGTGATTTCTTCTTAAGTTCCCTGTTCACAACCTGCTTTATCGTCCAGATCGCCACTGGACTCTTCTCCGCAATGGTTTCTGCCACAGTCAATAATTATTTCAGCAACAAATCTTTGCTGGCCAAGGTGCGCGACACAAATCCTACTTGTTTGGCTTCCTCCCCGTCAAATATTCTGCCAGTATAGGCAAACTATCTAAAGGCAGAGTGGTTGCCGATAACGTTGGGCATGAACTGCAGAGTGCCCAGATCTGCTGCCATCCCGATGTCCACTTCTTTAATGGTAAATTTGGCGTCAGAAGTAGCGTACCTGATGTCACACATAGACAATAAATCGACGGCTCCGCCCACAGCACTTCCATGAACTCCTGCTAAGACCGGCACTTTACAGTTCAGGACAGCCAACATACTATTTTGCATCTCAACTAGATTCCCAAAAATTACTTTACTCATTCTTGCGATATCTGACAAATCAAGTAGGGAACAATCATAAAAATGAATACAGTTATTTGAAAGGATATTATTTGTTTCTACCTGTATTGGCTGTGTCAAAGTTAAACAACGTACCATACTCAATCAAATCAAGACCTGCGCAGAAGTGTTTTCCATTGGCGGTAAACACGACGACTCGAACTTCTTCGTCTTCGTTGATTTTGCGGAAACAGTTCCCAAGATCTTCGAAAAAGGCAGGGTTCATTGCATTAAGTTTGTTGGGTCTGTTTAATTGCACATGGAGAATGTGGGTTTTGATTCTTTGGACACTCAAAGTGGTGTATTTCTGAGAACAAATATCGCTCATATCTATAATTTTTGTCTGGCTTAATAGTTATTGATTATTTATAAAAAAGAAAAATATTTTTCACATATAAATTAAAGTTATAGAATGTCCAGAATGATGTCATCATGTATAGTCATCATGTATAGTATGGAAATGAACATATTATTATATCTATATAGATACATTTATTTAGGTATATCCATTATCATTGTAAATTATTTAATGAGCCCACTAATTCTGAATCATATCAATTCTATTATAAATAAGATATAAATAGGCTCATTTTTTTAATTAAAAACATAAGGAGGATCTTTTTTAAAAAGGATATCTAGAGTTAACTCCATGTAAATACAATTTGATTTTCTACAATATTTCAAAAATATACATTTGATAGATTTAGAATTCTCCTTACTGAGTATTGGAAACTTTTTTTGTGCTTTGATATAATTTGATTCGAATATCGGTATATTCCTGATATTGTGTATTATTGTGAATTTAATTAATTATAGATAAAAATATAATATATCTCGGGCAGCCAAGGAATGGAAAAAGAGAAAAAATAACAAAAAATATAAAAGAAAATCCAAAGACCCGGAGGAGTCACTCTCGGATAACTGCTTGCAGAAGATGGTTTTGTCGAGTGTTTCAGATCGGGAAACGCCTTACTGCATAGTTAGTACAAAACCCATATTTTTTAAACTCAAGGAAAAATAAACATATATGTTAACAACATTCATATAATAATACTATATGTTTACGAGTTTAGTCTGAAGCGAGCCGAGTTTAAATAGCTAGTAGATTATGTCAGTATCGTAGGTCCCGAAGACGATAAGTTGAAGGGATACAAGTTTCCATTCGTGGCCTGCGAAGTGCTTACCAGCTACCACGCAAAAGTTCCTGAAATGCTCTTCCTCGACGACCACGCTCTCTTAATCCAGCTGCTAAAGTACTTCGGAGATTAAAGAGAGCCTAACTTCGTACTTTCCGGTTACGTCACTCGCATTCTCAACCAATTGTATGCTCACGAGCCTGTGCGTATTCAAGGGTTGTTATTCACCCATGATATTGTGTCTCGGATGGTCAGATTCGTGGGCTCGCGTTCTGTAGCTGAATTTCTAGTAAAGTTCATAGTTGTTGACACTGAATTACTGCTGACAGTCAACCAAAAATACAGGCGAGATGTTCTGAACCAGATAATCACAGTATACTAGAAGAGTTCTTTGCCAGCAGAAGATCTGGGTGAGGTATTTTTCGTGCTTTCAGAAACACTGGGTCGATTATGGACAAACAAGCACAAAGAATTGGCCAAGTTCACTCAAGATATTATGAGAGTTATCGAGATCATCATAGAAAAGGTATGTTATTTCACATTCTACATGACTTTAAAAAAATAATATTAATCTCGTTATTAAACTGCAGAATGGGCTCCATTAACAAGAAACCTTTATGCTTTTGTTGGTCAAACATCTGAATGGGTATTTAGATGAGGCTCCCTCGCTCACCAAGCTATTGATCAAAAAAATATTTAAACAGCTATCATTGTCTTCGAACGAAACGGTACGGAATACCAATAATGAAACAGTGCCCAAGTTTGGGCTAAAAAACCTCCGTCTCCTCCAAGCATTGGGCATTGCTTTCATCCATTTTCAAACTTCAATTGAGTCGCTTCTCAATAGCTGCAACTTTTTCGGCCTTTTGCTGGGTCTGATGGCTAAGCATTAGTGGAACAACATGCTTCAAGTATAAATTGAGAAAATTTTCAAGGAAGTTGTCAAAAGCAGTAATGCCGAGCTCTTCAAGGCAATGTTCAAGAGAGCAGGATTCATAGAAGCAGTTAAGGAGATGATCAAAAGGGAGCAGGCGGGAAGACCTGGTGGTCGGGGTTACGCAGGCAACCTGACAGCAATTCTGCGAGCTATGCAATAAGCCATTGATAAAAACACCACTTTCGGCATTCACGTCAAAAAATAATAATCTAGACTACTGGAGACTCTCTCAAGGTATCTCGCCCCAAAATAGAAGAACTATATCCTTGACTTGGCAGGCTTTAGGGTTGCCAAAGATTATGCCAAGCCAAGATACGACTCAGGAGAAGATCTTTTAGACAAGCATCGAGATTTCCTGGAGAAGAGCAACAATGCAGCCGTGATAATATGTCAGGAATTTTCTGGTGAAAGATCACCAAAATCTCGAGTCCAGTAAGAGGTGCTTGAAGAGATGGAAAACGAGAGCCAGGTTAATAATTCTTGGGGTTTGAAATCGGAGAAGTAATCAAAAATGGATCTTTGATTTTTTTGGTCATATTAGGTTATTTGCTATTTTTTTAAACATCAAATATCTAAAAACTGGCATCTCTTATTTTTTTTAATAATTATTGATTTTGGAGATGATTTAATATTTATTTTGCTTGAGAATATATACATTATATATGATTTGAATAAATTTAAAAAATGCAGTTATATATTCTTTTATTACCTATCCAACCGCTAAAAACATATATATGATTTTGGATTTGTTTTTTTAATTATAAGACGGAAAAAATAAGAATTACAAAATGAAATACCTTTCCTTTTGATGATATATTGATGTGCCATTCTGTAAATATGTTAATGTATTAATAACAAAATATAATTCTTTTTTTTAATTATTAATATAGTGCTCATTTTTTCCTTTCTAGTTATAAGCTTTCTAAGATATAATAAAATAAATAGTTCTTCCATAAATACACAAGGCTCAACCAAAATGCTTACTTCACTTTTAAATGAACAACTTAAATCTTTAATGAGAACTGACCAGGTAATCCGATTTAAAAAAATAAAATACAAGAATTCCAATCCTAATTTTCCTTCAATCTGATTTCCTCAAATCTGTGAAATATATTAATCATTTATTTTAATAGATTTATTTATACTTTTTTAGAGATATTTAATGCCAATTTTCAGTATATCTAATTCTAAATATTGATTTATTACTTATTTATGAGTATTAGATGCCAATAAAATGCGACCAGCGAGGTTTAGACACTCTGAAAAGATAGCACTATGAGTTATTGACGAATTGGCTGACGGAGGTAAAATCACCACCAATTTATTTTAATTTACTGCTTAATTCACATTTTTTTAATTTATGAGTGTAATCACCAATTTTATTAAATATGATGAAGTTGGTAAGTGTTCGAAGAGCTTCCATAAATTTTAGTTAAAAGACATACACCCTATAATATATATAGAAAATTATATCAAAAGTATTAACATATCTTTATCGATACGAAATATATCTAGAGATCTTATAAATAAAAACACTATGGGATATTTATAGTAAATTTAAATTAAGTTATAGATAGTATAGAAATCGATACATATATTTTATCTAAAATATATTTGGTTAGTATTATCTATTTTTAATAATAACAATACCAATAAAAAAACATATATATATTACGTTTTTAACCCCTTTTATTAGCACTTGGAATACATCGGATGCCACAAAACAACCAAATACTTGACCAAGATCTACCTTGACCATTATCTCAATTCACTTCAAACTATCCACTCTAAACAACTACAGTTGTACGGCATCGCGGCAGCATGGATTGCTATCAAGTTCAATGAAAGTGACGACTATCCAATCAGCATGGCAATATAGGTTACACATAATCTCTATTCTGAATCTTAGATTCGATCAGTCGAGTCCCAGATCCTTCAAGTGCTCAGATTTCGGCTGCACTTTACCACTCCATATTGTTATATTAATCCCATCAAGGAGTTAATACCCATCGACAATTCTTAATTCTATGAGTAGGACATAGTGCTAATTCTTGATTATTGTTGTATTTTCAAGGAATTTTCGATTAGGCCTGCTGGCCAGGTTTTTTTTGGGGCTTTGCTGTACTTGGTCAGTAGGAAATGCCCTGAAATATTCAGGCATATTGTACTAGCCTTTGGAAAGCAATGGGAGGGAGTGAGAGAAGTTAGCGAGTTTTTGAAAATGGTGTTAGATCGAGAAGAGCCACCGACAGATTTAGAAAGTACTGAGATGTAAGTAGAACCAGATGTCCACCAATTTATGCCGTGATAAGAATGTTAAATTTACTTTAAAAAAACATTGGATTTTATTTAATAGATTTTAATGGATTTCAATTTTCAAGATATATTTCAATATATTATATTTCAACATATAATGTATACATATTTTATAACAATAGTTGAGAAGTTATAATATAATATCTTAATGACTTAGTGATTTATTTGTCTAATTAAACACATATCTAATAATTGAACTAATCAATAAAATATTAAGTTTATGGGGGCGATGACGTCATTTTGATTTTTTATGAAAATGCAAGACAAATAAATGAATCCAAGACCTACAAAATAGACAGATTATTTCTATTAGCGATATACATATAAATATTCAACACTTTCCCAGTGATACTCTTTCAGAAATTATCATTAAGAAATTCAAAGCTTCAGTTCCTTTTCTTGGGGAAGCGGCTCAAACAGCGCTTTTAATTAGTTTTATGTCACTTCAGACCAATGTTTATGGCTCCATTGGGGAACAGCTCCCTTATCCACAAGTGCGCATCTCACCCCCTCAAAGAAGTCCTTTCCCTCCATGAACCTCTGGGTCAGTGCGTAGTCATTTACGAAGCATTCCTTAAGATTTTTGTACCTCGACTGGCTAATTGATTTGAAAATAACTGCCAGCGATAAAGGGCACATCGATAGCATAGATTACTTTGCGTTCTTGTAAAAAGGACTCTTGTTTTGGTCAAGTTTTTGGAATATCTCCTCGAGGCTCTTGCTGTTGAAGATATACCGAATATCCTCTTCGTGCTCGATCTTTCTCGTGATGGGTGCTTTGTTGTGCTTGTTGAGGATGGCCTCAATCGACTCTTTGGGCTCCCTAGAAAAAGCTAGTTCCTGCTTGATTTAGGAATAGACTTGGGGGATCTCGGCGCTAGGGATGTAGTAGTTCGCGAGGCCTGCCAAATATACTTCTTCGCCTTTCAACCTGGAGCTTGTCAAGCCCAGATAAAATCCAATGTTGTTCCTAAGGCGGGAGAGAAAATAGCTGCCTCCTACATCAGTGAAAAATCCTATCTTAGCTTCGGGCATTGCGAACACTGTCTTCTCAGTGGCAATCTTGTAGGGAGAGAAGATGCTCACTCCAACACCTCCACCCATTACAATACCGTCCCAGTTCGAGATCTGGTAAGAATTTATTCTGCTTAGCTTGTAATCGAGGGTATTCTCGTATTTGAAAAAGTCAGACAACAGTTGTCTGTTGTTTTACCTGCCTTAGTAGAGGCTCTTGACGTCTCCTCCAGCACAGAAAGCTTTTCCGCCTGTCCCTTCGATCCAGAAAGCTTTGGTTTTTTCGAGTGTGGGCAATTCTGCTAGGAGCTCGTGGATCATCCCTAAAGATAAGGAGTTGAGAGTTTTAGGGCTTGAAAGGGTAACTTTTGTGAATCCTTTATGAGGTTAAAAAATGACTCCGTTAGTGGGTTGGCTGGGCTTAGTTACTTGATTTGCTAAGACGCTGAGCCTGAAATTGAGTCTGTTCACTATTTGCATTATTTTGGTAATAAATATCTTTATTTCAATATTATATAATAATTACTCAAATCTATATTTGAGTAATGATACTTATATACGATATGAGTCCAATTAACAAAAATACAAAAACGTTACCCCTAGTTTATAATAACGTTTATTTGGCTATATTTATTTAAAAAATTGGCATGACGTAACCAGATTATTAACGTCAAAGCTTATATTTCTTTTTTTTTAAATATATTTGATTTAGGAATAACTTTTATCTATCTCCTTTGTCTGATGTCAACCACTTTAGCCAAAGGTTCTAATGAAAACATCTTATGATTATTATCCTATCAATTAATAGATATTTGCTGGGGACAATATATAATTTTGTAAAAATTATAGTAATGATTTTTTTAAAATTAAATTTTGTATAAATCAAGAGAGATTGACTCTAAGTTAAATTACTATTGGTTAGGGTGGTGAGTATTTGAAAGCAACTTGGCAGTAGATTTTGAATTTTTTTTAATATAAAAAAAATGATTGACTATGGATACTTCTTTTACATTTGGTTTTAAGAATAATTTAATATACAATTTATTTAATAGAAAAAAAAATTCAAAAATAGCCTATTCTTTATTGAGTAAAAATTTAGATTTGCAGTAAAGTCAGATAAGTTTTTTTTGTAAATATATGATATATGTATTTGTAAGTCAATTTTCATTCATCGTAAAGTTCTTTTATGGTCTTAAATAATTGGTCGGTTTTCCTTTCGTCAATATGCTATAAATTCAGAAAAATACAGATATTAATTATCACATGACTTTAAATAAAATATACCTACCTTCCAATAATAGTATTGATTGTTAGTCCTAATAACCACAACATGATTTTCTAATGATATTTCCATTATATTTTCGTAACTAATTGCAGACTCCTAGCTGTCGTCTTACTTATAAATGCGCATTCCTTTGGGAGTATTTCTCAAGATCTTTGGGTAGTAGAAGAATAAACTTTTCTGCAGAATCACGAGACTTAGGGATTTACGGGGCACCATCTCGAACTTTGAAAAAAATCCAGAAAACTCGCATTACTCCTCATCATCTTCTTGGTTTGATTTCGACTGTTTGCGAATAAGCAAAAGGATCTCCTTCATGACTTGCTTCTTTTCTACGTCCGACAACACAAGATATTTCTATTTCGCTATTTATTCGATGGAGATTCGCTCCTTTGGATTTTACTGAAGTGTACGATCAAGGAGAGTGCGAATTACAGGAGGCACTGAGCCGGGAACATACTGAAGTGCTCTTTCGAGGAAGTCTCTAGATTCAGACTGTGTCATGTCTTCATTGACGAGGGTGGATCCATTATAGATTTCGTAAAGAATACAGCCGAAAGACCATATATCGCCGGATTCGTCACACTCCTTGAGAAATCGCATCTCGGGAGACATGTAACTGGGAGTTCCGACATAGGTCTGTTGGCGTGCCCTGGAATTTCCGAGTCCTTTATGATAATTTATTTCATTAGTGTGAGGATCGGGAGCGACTGTGTGGTCGACTCCTTTCTTGAGGTTGAATATCTTGCTGCCTTCTTCTCCTGTGAATAGTTCATCGTTGAAGGATATGGCTTCGTCAAAATCAATGAGTTTGAGGTGACCGTTCTCGTCTAATACAAAATTAGCAGGCTTTTTTTATGTATATTAGGATTGTTTCCATTATTGGTATGTTGTGTAGTAATTAATTTCTCAATTTTGCCAGAACAGTAAAGAAACAAAAATAATAATAAAAAAAAAACATATAACCGGTTTGCATTTGTTAACAAAAAAAAATATTTCGTGAATAAAGAAATAAAAAGTTAAATAATATAAGTGATACTTTAATATCGCGATGCACAATTTGGTTCTGCTTCAAATATAGGAGGGTTTCCACCAAATCGGCTACGAAAAATCGACGCATCAATTCAGTGAATTTCTTGCTATGGCATTTTATGAACTGGTCGAGACTGCCTCGTTTGCATGCTTCGTATATAACCAATATTAAATCACTATCGTTCATATACTGATAAATTTTAATAATGCGTGGGTTGTCGAGGCTCTTGAGGATGGTGATGCCTCGACGTACTGAGTAGAGTTTATTCATTTTTTAAAGTTGGCGACGTTGAAATAATTTGAAGGCGAACTATTTCTCTGAAAATAATGGTATTTATAACGATAGAGAAAATGATACAGTTTTTTAAAAAAAATGATTTGATGAAAGAGGGGGGGGGGGGAAAATAGTTTTTGCCCAAATAAGGAAAAATGGAGGCGTAAGTTACTTGTCACTTTGTTGCGCGCTAATGCCACTTCTCCGAAACTACCACGACCAAGGATCCGAATAATTTAATAATTCTTGCGAAGTTACTGGAGGGGACGAATGGGTTCTTTCCCCTGAATCATCGACATTTTTTTAGCAACCAGCAATCTCCTTAGTTTTATTATATTTTTTTTTGTTTAATATGATTATTTTTTTAAAATAAATCAGTAAATGCTACTAAAAAAGGTATTGGTATTATTTTTTCCTTTAATTTTATTAGAGAAAACTAATCTTATTTGTTTTATATTTCTCCATCTGATAAAAATCATAAAAAAATATAAAATTTATAGAGAAGGACTACTCGTGAAACCAAGGAATATCAGCATTCTTATCGACTTTAGTAGATCATATTATCAGATAAATTAATCAATCTTATTAAATAAAATATTTTCTTATTGAATATAATAAATATTATGAGATAAAAAATAAAGAAATAGCTAAATGTAAAAAATAAAATAGAGCATTTTATCAATCATCACTACAATTTTTTGGTTATTCTTTCAAATGGTTGATATCTAGACGGGTGGAACTTAGGAACCATAGAAGCATCGGTGGTTTAGTGGTAGAATTATAGCCTTCCAAGCTGTCGACCCGGGTTCGATTCCCGGCCGATGCATTTTTTTTACCAACTACTCTTTAATTTGATACCTGTTTTCTTTTTTGTTCTGATATATTTTGAATTCAGCCTAAGTTTTTTTAGAAATATATTCTTTAGTAATATCATTCTATTTTGGTTCGTTACAATATATGCATGATGATGTTTTTTTTCTTCTCTTTCGGAGTATTTTTATATTATTTAAGATTTTTTGAAATATGCCTATATAAATGTGCAATATCATATCAATAAAAGATCATCAAGATTATCAGAAATAGTAAAGAATAATAAACAGGCCTCATGGCTCCCATCTGCTTCGTCACGATAAAAGTGAACAAGCTATTACATGTGGGCGTCACGTACTCCACCATTCTGCTATTTATAGATTGAATGGGCCTATTGTTGGCTTCTCCGTTATTAATCTGGCTTTTGATCGCAGCCAGCTGGCTAGCTTTAATCGAGTAAACATTCTGAATCACATACCAATTAACTATCTCATCACAAGTAGGGGTGGTGAAACTGCCTTCGTAGTGGAATATGTTCTCATGGCTCACTATCGCCCCGATAGTCATGTTGAAATTGATGCTCTGGGTTGTGGCTGTGAAGTCTATGTCTTGGAAAAGAGTCGTCTAATTCGAATCATCAGGAATTGATTTAAAGAGTAAACCCAAAACTGCATACTTGTTGTTGTCGCTAAAGATGTCACTGTTGATGTAATGTACAAGGTGGATTTCCAGATCTGCCGAGACTCCATTGATCGTATGTTCAGACGGTGTGTGCAAATGGTATTGTTGTGATATATATTGAAGAAGTTTTCCGGTCGAGTCAACCACAGTCATTACTGAAGTTGGGAAAGCAGACTTCAGTGCACTGTGGGCTCCAAGGGATGGGGTCACAGTAGTAGTGCCGTTCCAGAAAGTGATTTGAAATTTGGATTTGACGCAAGGAGCAACTGTGGAAGTAATGATATTGATCGGAGATTGATGGTGGCCAGTTTAACATACCCCTTCCCAAGAATTGGGGTGCGAATAATCAGCGACTTAACTAATGACACAGGTGAGTGAGAAAAAGTAAAAGAAAAATGTCTTAAGTATCATAAGAGAAAAACAATATGGTCTTTCTAATTTATTCTCTAGTCGTGTTATTATATTTTAATATATTTAAGAAGTTTGGAATTTGTAAAGCGTAATGGAAATAGAAATATACAACATGAAACTAGTGAGAAATATATAAATTTGATATACATTTTAGAGTATATTAAAGAATATCGAAAAATAATGTAAATATTTTTTTTAATAAACATTGGGATATTTGCAAAATATATTTAGGTTGTATTTTTTTAATGTGTATATTTTATAAAATTAAGGGGGGCTAAACCGTAAAACCGTAAAACAGCAAATGCAAATGCAAAATATTTTTAATTATTGAATATGGCGGATGGGCAAAAAGGGATACTGCAAACTGAAAACTTGAAGAAACAAATAAAGAAGTGGCTGGGCCACGCCGTAAAAGATAAAGGGGTCGATCAAGGGATCAGATGCAGCACCTGACCATGGCTCCGTACGCTGCCAGCAAGCCGAATGACGTGCAGGCGGGCACGGTGGTTCCCAGGCGCACGCAGGCGTTGGGGATATCGTTGGGGTTGGGCACTTGGAGGAAGTCGGCGGCGGTGGGTGCGACGTACCTGCAGAGTTTGTTGCTGGGGTAGACTGGGAAGAAGTTCGGCTTGCAGGTGAAGTAGACTTTGGCGTTGGTGTAGGTCGTGTCTTGCCAGGTCCAGTATTGTCTGCTGGTGACGGTGCCGTTGCCGGCCCAGACGAGGCCGCGGTAGACGCCGAGGGCGAAGCCGCGCATGCAGGTGGCGTTGTAGTTGCACTGGAACCACAGGTAGTCGTTCAGCACCACAGGGTTGGTGGCGTTGATGGGGAAGTTGGCGGCGGTGTACCTGGTGGAGGGGATGGGAGGCAGCACGAAGTTGGCGGGGTCGCGGTAAGGGGTGTAGTCGGCCAGGGTCTCTTTGAGGACGGGGATGGTCGAGGGGCTGAAGTTGACGATGGCTCCGGCTGAGGCTGAGGCCACGAGGACCAGCAGCAAAAGAAGGGCTTTGGCGAGCATTATTCGGAGTTGTTGGGATTTTGGGTTTAATGAAATTAAGATTATGGAAAAAAATGTTGGGCTAAAGTGCCCCCTTTTAAAGGGTCGGCAAAGTCCGTCGATTTAGCCCTTTTTTAATTTTTTTAAATGGCCAGGCGGTTTAGCCCTTTTTATATAAAAAATATTAAAAAAATTAATTAAAAATTAATTAAAAATTAATGAGGAATAAATTAAAAATAATCAAAAATGAATATGATTAAAATTGGGCTAAATCGACAATTTTTAATATTTTTTATATGATTTATTTCATTATGCCATCATCTACTTTTTAAGCCTTCTTCTCTAAAGTATTTGTGATTCTACTCTTCGGTCATTTATGTTGGAGAAGTCTTGTTGAATGATATTTTTTATTTTATCGTATCAACTTAGTCATATTTTATTCATACCCAATGACCCCCCCATTTTACTTTACTTACAAAATTTTCAGAGGCTAAAGTGTCTGATTCTTTATTTCATGTATTTATTTCTTGAATTTATTTATAATTGACTTTAGTCGATTTAGCCTAAATGATTCAATAAAATAAAGATCATCATTAAGCGGATTAAAGGGCAAAGACCATAGGGAGATGTCATTTGTTTCTTAAGATGCTTAGAAATGCGGCAAAAACCTTGAACTTCAAAGCTATTTCGTGTATTTCTTGGACTGAGCTTATAGAGATATTCATTTCAGCTACCCCTACCGAAATCCTTTACTCCTCAAGCTTATCTTTTTTTGAATTATAAGGAATAGGGAAAGGCTCGAAATTCGACAGGTTTATATTTTCTTTCAAAACTACGTCTCCTACCAATCCCGTGGAACGAGGTTCGCTATTGTTGTGCTTAAATGTCGTCCTGATATCTTGCAGTCCTCTAACCTCCAGCTCCAGCCCTTTGCGTCTCCACTGGTGTTATGCAGTCACGATTCGGTCGTGAAGATTAACGATTTTAAACACTTGTTCCATTAAAATCTATGAGACCACCTCAGTGAAGACCCTCTTGTAAGGCATCGCTGGAAACTCTTATAAATATTAACTGTATATGTCTGGAAAGTCTGTCTCTGGCTAGTGGTTTTATGCAAATGAAGCGGACTCTTTGAGATTGAACCTCTCAAAAGGGAAGAGGGAATCCATTTTTCTCAGTCTCTCGAGCTGCCAGTCCTTCGTTTTCCCGGCAAGGTTGACTTGTCTTGGCAAATCAAACTTGGCGTCGTTTCCGAGAGTAGCTCTGGGAACTGCTCTTTGAGCGAGAAGGAGGGTGTTGTGCTCCAGAAGATACTTCCCAGGATGTGTTTCAAAGCGGCATTGGTTGGGACTCATCTTTACAAACTGCCGGACTAGGTCATCCTTTGTTATACTTGTGACTGTTGTAGGAGTGGAATTTCGGCTCTTAGATGCGACGATGGTTTGGGCTTCTTGGCTCAGGTAGTCTGATAGTTTGTTGTCATGCCTGTTCGCCATGTAAAGCAGCACCCGATCGAATAGATTCTAAAAGGCTTCGTGCGTCCTTTGCTTGTAGTTCTAAGGTCTGCAAGTGCATTTCAAGCCTACTTCCAAGAATATCCTGATGATCCTCTATTGCAACTTGAGGTGGTCGAGTATTCGAAGAGACGGCAGACCGGTTTCTGTTCTGCGCATAGATGCTGTGCAGCTGGACCAGCAGGGTTTCCTCGGCGTTTTCGTGCAAAAGCCTCAAAAACCCAAATGCTTCCGCGTCTTCTCCTGCTTTGTTTTGTATTTGGACTTTCAATTATATTTTATTGAGCAGATCAGTCAGGAACTCCAAGAGGATCGTTACATTGGCTGCTGCTTGGACAATGTTTTTCCTGACAAACAGTGCCTTTTATTAAATGGGACGTCTTTCTTTCGCCGAGATTGCCTAGTCGTCAAGTTTTTCCAGCTTCGGAAACAAGGAGATTGGGACTGACTCATAGTCGTAAGGAAATTTGTTGTGCCGAAGTGCAATCCTGAGCAGTTTGGCTTTATTAGCGATGAGATCGAGTTCTGACAGATTCGAGAGCAAATTATAGCTGACGTTCAGCGACTCCAGTTGCGAGAGAGTTTCTACCCCTTTGAGGGATTGGATTTAATTATGAGACAGGTGCAAATGAAGGATGTTGGGGTTGGTAAATCTGGGCAACATTTGAAGATGTTTGTAAGGGGCTGTGAAGTCCTTTTGACTTATTGGTTGTTTCTCGAGCTGACGAGGCTTGAGGTCATCCTCTTATTTGATGACTTTTGTATTGGTTTTTGAACTTGATATAGTTTTGGGCTGCATCGCTGGATATTTTCAAAATTATCGGCGATGTGATTACGGGTCGTCTGAATAAACTAAAACACAGATTAATGATCGAAATTCCCCCCGGTTATTGTCAAATTATTCAATTTGTTTAAATTTTAATTAATTTAAATTTTTGAATTTGAGTTTTTAATCCTAGTTTTTAATAAACTTAAAGTTTTATTAGTCGAATAGCACCGATTAAATACATGAGATTAAACCATTTAAATAAAATATTTACGCAACCCCTCATTTACAAATTATTTGTTCTGGGTAATTTTTGTCGAGGGCATTTGATCGAAAAATCATCAATTGGATCATAAATAATTTTTTACGCATTTATATTTTTTGTAATGCCATCAGCCTAGAGGAGCCGTCGTCTCGACCATGGGCATTGTTTCAACTAATGTCGTCCCTTAAGCAAGAAGGGGCCTATTAGTTTCCCTTAATTGAACATACTGCAGACCTTGAAAAATTATCAGGCATACCAGCACAAACAAGATTACACATCCGATAACCAGCAAAGCAGTTATCGAATTGGTTGATTCAGAAGTGGAACAGCACTTGCTCAGATTTGCTATCATATAGGGACCCCCAAAACAGACTCCCAGGCAGGTTTCGTTGTAAGTGAACACAGAGAGGGTATAAGAATACCCGCTGCCTTTTAGACAAGCAAAGGAGGTTCCGTCAGTGGAATAGTTGAAGTAGGTACAGTTTGCTGACGGAAGAGATACGTTTGACATGATAACTGGGGAAGTAGAGTTTTGGAGAGTGACTTTCATTTCATACATTGATCCGCCCATTAATAGAACAGCGAATTTTCCAAGATTTAATTGTGGGAAGAAGGCCTGGGTTATGTCTTCACTGCTGTTGGTGCTGAGGACCCGCGAGTAGTTGTTGGTAGATTCGGAATACTGGTAGAGTGTCATGATGTTTTGAAAAATACAAACAAGTATATCGCCAGCGTAGAGAGTGCCAACAATGGAAGAAGCAGAGTAGCCTGTGGTGGTATTGATGCACGTTGTTCCTCTGCACACAAAAGTCAGACCTGGATATAACGAATTTGATACCCATGAGGATTGGTCGAAATCAGGATCAGGAAAGACTGTGGAACTGCTTGTCCAAACTTGAATTGTTTGATTAATGTTTCCAGAAACCCACCACGGCTGCCAAGTTGGACCATAAAATCTGAAAGATGTGAGATCAGAACTTACGTAAATACAGGAATACGCATAGTATGTTGCGTTAAACTGACTCGTATAGCTACAATCAGTCGCCTGACTGCAATTCAATATGAATAAATATTGGCTGCTGTAATAATAATAAAAATTTCCTATAGCTGCGAAGCTCGTTGATCCGTCACTACCAATGATTTGAAATGGTGAATAAGCATAATATTGAGTGAGTGCCTGGTTAGCAATATAGTTGAGGTTGGTTGAGTTCACACTCCACCTGTAAATCCTGTAGGAATCGGATATGTAGAGAATGCTATTGTTGGATGTCCACCACATAGATATGGAGTTGCCATTGTAAGGAAGGAATTGAACTTCGCCCACTTTGAGATAGATGGAAGTACATCTGAAAATCAAAGCAGCGAACAATACAATAATTTATTTTATCTTCATTAAGTAATATTGTTTATCATATAATTACTTATCCTTGTATTTTGTTAAAAGTCTAACACATTATACCTAAATACTTAAATATTCATTTCTAGATTAACATTAGAAGCAATTAACGAAACCATGCAATTCCGTAATTAAATAAGACCTAAAATTATTAAGTCTAATAAATCCTTACTATTAGTGATAATAAAATTATAAAAAACAAGTAATCACCAAACAATAAATAAAGATTTTTTAATCTAATTACAACAAATGGCATTGATTATGTATGAAACATCAGGGAAACTACAAGATTCGTATCGCTTGTTTCGTATAAATGTATTTGGTAGATATCAATATATTTACCATTTAAATATTTATGAGTGACTTCATCACTGTTGAGATACATCATTGTTGAATTTCGTATAATTTAGCTGTTCAAATAGAGTCAAACTAAATATAAATAAAAAATATCATCCGCAGACCATGACCGGAAAATATTGAAATAAATCATTAAAGGCCTTGATGGGTGATAGTTCGAAAGACTGAAGCAGGTGGGCTTCAGATTACACCAGAATAGCTAGGACATCTATACAGCCTCTATCAATGACCGCAATTGTCCATATCTCAGATTGAATAACTATGTGTGTTGTTTCATTTATGGTAAACAATTGGCAATGACAAATAAAAACTCGAAATAAAGGGCAACAGTTAACTCAATGTTTACAGATTACATATAATTAATAACTCTTTTGGATCACAAGCGAATATTACGTTAACACACCCATTATTTTAATTATAATTAAAGGAGGGAGTGATGTACAGAGTCGTATTTCAATATGATTTGAATTGACTGCTTATTTGATCCATTGTATGATTAAATTATTTCAAATTTTGCCATCGTTTAACAAAAAATATTTGTACTCAAACTTTATTAATTTTGAATTAATGACCCATTCCTCTAACTCTCACAGATATGACCAGGAAACGAATTCCTTCTCGGATTCGCTATTCAGGCCACAAAGCCCAGACTACATACCGCATTCTATGAACAGCGCCATCTGCGATCGGTTGTTTTTGGAATTGAACACATTGGGCGCCTCCATCTCGTAGACCCAGTTTCAATCCCTCAACACCGACTCCATCTCCATAATCGAAAGGTACGCCACAAAACAACATCCCTAATGTTTTTGTATATAAACACTTTAGATTGATGGACATTATCAGAAAACTCAAAAGGGACAAGGAAGAATACTGCATGCGGGTCGCAATGTTGGAAGGCGACGTCCGAAGCCTATCCAAGAACAACGACAAGACTCAGAGATAACGAGATGCGCTGGAAGGAGAGCTGAATCGGTGCAAACATCAGGCATCCATTTCTACGGCTAAGGCCGAAGAGCAGTAACATTCTCTCAAGGCAAAGGTCAAAACGATGGACAAGGAGCACAACGATACGAAGAACAAACTCAGTGCGGCCCTGATTTAGTTTAAAAGAAAAGAAAGTTCGTACAAACAGATAAAGGACTCAATCAGTCAGAAGCTGGTGTTCAATAACGTATTTTAAATAAAAAAAACGTTTCCCCCTGACACGAAGGATGGAAAAAATGTCGAGCTCGTGTTCGAACGAAAACTGGCTTTGGAGTCCGAAAGACTACGGACTTAGCGTAAGAACGTATCGTAGGTCTTTGCGATTCTGATTGGTCGAGTAAACAATCTAGTCGAACAGTTCCTACCCCTCAAAGATTTTTAGTTTAACCCACTCAACTCCGGAGTGGTTGAGTCCTCGCTAAAAAACCCTGAAGTTTACGTCGGGTATTTTAAAATGCTCGACGAACTGCCAAAATTAATCAAGCAGCAAATGGTGGTGAGTCAGCAGGAACAGAACCCCGGACAATATTCCCATCAAATCAAAGTTTAGCATGGATCGGAGTCCGCAGATCTTGAAAAGAATAAAATTCTTCTAAAAAAATACTAAAAGGCGTTGACACTGCTGGGTGAAAAACTGGAGATCATGAGCGGTATGCAGGGATTTTCACTCGGCTTCGAGAGCAATCCTACTGAAAGCATACGGTCATCGCAAGCATTGGATATGATTAGCAAAATTTGGGAGGACTACGATATGCAGAAGGACCGCCGCATCCGGAGACTGAGCGAGATCGAATAAAATGAAAGCAAAGCAATTTCGGTGAGCGTGGTGTCGAAGAATGAAATTGAAAAAATAAAGAAGGGGTATTTGGACCTCTTGGACAAAATCAACACCAAAGTTGAGACAATGAGTTCTGTCCCGCCGACCGAGGCCTATACGCTTATGGAGACAGAAGACAACTTTCTTTTTTGAGGCTAAGAGTAATGAAAGGAAATTTTAAGTGATGCCCAATGTTTTCTTCAATTGAAATTATAACCAATTCCAGAAAATGAATGAGAATAAATATTTAATAAACACAGGTATTCTCTAAACGAAGAATAATAGC
The DNA here is from genome assembly GCA_022606495.2 of Halesus radiatus. NCBI lineage: Eukaryota > Metazoa > Arthropoda > Insecta > Trichoptera > Limnephilidae > Halesus > Halesus radiatus. Next base: position 2,241 of record JAHDVE020003610.1, on the reverse strand, counting down.
CATCTGTATGTATATCAAGTAGGGATATGTATAATAGCATGCCGAACAATTTATAGCAAGGGCTTAATTGCTAGGGCATGCAAAACTAATGAATTTTTACAATCATTAAATAATTTTACAACTTGTCATTGCAGAGATTTCACAAACCCAATAAAAGAAATTGCAATGAAGACAGCGTGTTGTGAATTTCCTTCTTTCTGTTTTTGAAGAATTCGGATTTGCTGATTTTAGAAAGCATAATCAGTAAAAAGAGAGTTAGAACAAAATGAATGCAGATACAGGAATAAAAGGGAAAAAAGAAATGGCGATAAAAATAGTCATATTAATATAAAACATATATAAGCTAAAAAAAGAAGATAGAAATCCAGGCTAAAATTATTAATATGATACTTTATACTCAAATATAAATCAATCTACCAATGTATATAATGTCAGTGCATTGCATAAGTTTAGTGATAAATTAAGGGGGGCTAAACCGTAAAACAGCAAATGCAAATGCAAAATATTTTTATTGAATATGGCGGATGGGTAGAAAGGGATACTGCAAACTGAAAACTTGAAGAAACAAATAAAGAAGTGGCTGGGCCACGCCGTAAACGATAAAGGGGTCGATCAAGGGATCAGATGCAGCACCTGACCATGGCTCCGTACGCTGCCAGCAAGCCGAATGACGTGCAGGCGGGCACGGTGGTTCCCAGGCGCACGCAGGCGTTGGGGATATCGTTGGGGTTGGGCACTTGGAGGAAGTCGGCGGCGGTGGGTGCGACGTACCTGCAGAGTTTGTTGCTGGGGTAGACTGGGAAGAAGTTCGGCTTGCAGGTGAAGTAGACTTTGGCGTTGGTGTAGGTCGTGTCTTGCCAGGTCCAGTATTGTCTGCTGGTGACGGTGCCGTTGCCGGCCCAGACGAGGCCGCGGTAGACGCCGAGGGGGAAGCCGCGCATGCAGGTGGCGTTGTAGTTGCACTGGAACCACAGGTAGTCGTTCAGCACCACAGGGTTGGTGGCGTTGATGGGGAAGTTGGCGGCGGTGTACCTGGTGGAGGGGATGGGAGGCAGCACGAAGTTGGCGGGGTCGCGGTAAGGGGTGTAGTCGGCCAGGGTCTCTTTGAGGACGGGGATGGTCGAGGGGCTGAAGTTGACGATGGCTCCGGCTGAGGCTGAGGCCACGAGGACCAGCAGCAAAAGAAGGGCTTTGGCGAGCATTATTCGGAGTTGTTGGGATTTTGGGTTTAATGAAATTAAGATTATGGAAAAAAATGTTGGGCTAAAGTGCCCCCTTTTAAAGGGTCGGCAAAGTCCGTCGATTTAGCCCTTTTTTAATTTTTTAATTTTTTTAAATGGCCAGGCGGTTTAGCCCTTTTTATATAAAAAATATTAAAAAAATTAATTAAAAATTAATTAAAAATTAATTAAAAATTATAAACATTCTTATTTTCATATTTTTGGTCTAAATCATTCTTATTAAATGTAAATACATCTTTTATTTTATTTTTAGAAACTGAACGCAATTAATTAATATAGTCTACGTCTCACTTCCAAGAATTGAACTGACATTTTCTTCTTCATTACAATTATGATATTAAATATTTGGATTTTCCTTCATAAACTGTAGTTTTTTAAATAAATTCAATTTATTTTCTCTCACAAAATTACGGATAGTTGCAGAGTATGGGATTTTAATAAATATTAAATACATCCTCTTTATGTACATATGCATGTAAATATATTTTTATATATATCAATTCCAATTTTAATTTTTATTAAAATTATAATTACAATCAAGATAGATAATTGATTTATTGAAAAGATTGACTATAAATATATAAGACCTGGGAAAAAATATACACATATCAATTTTCTGACATACAAGGGAATAATGGTATTTCCTCGTAGGTTATCGGATATCCATTATGTATAACTATTCAATGATTGAAGTATCATATGAGATGTGCTTCAGTTGGCAAAATAAATTAATGTATTTCTGAAAATTTAAAAAATAAACGAAAAATCGAAATTGTCGATTTAGCCCAATTTATTCCTCATTATTTTTTAATTAATTTTTAATTAATTTTTAATTAATTTTTTTAATATTTTTTATATAAAAAGGGCTAAACCGCCTGGCCATTTAAAAAAATTAAAAAAGGGCTAAATCGACGGACTTTGCCGACCCTTTAAAAGGGGGCACTTTAGCCCAACATTTTTTTCCATAATCTTAATTTCATTAAACCCAAAATCCCAACAA